>JAADVW010000594.1:0-21299 GCA_023335875.1 Elongisporangium prolatum | reverse complement strand
TCCCGTGAGCCAAAGAAAGTGCGACGATGCGGTATGTGTGGCAACGAAGGCCACAACAAAAGAAGTTGCTCTTCCACTTGACCGACTCAAATGTGAAGTAATCAGGCTAGATGTAGTTTACGTAGACTGTCCATACGGGCGAACTAGAACCTGAACTATACATTATATACATTACCAGACTCATATACATTTAGAATTGTACCCATGAGGTAACGTCCTATCTCCATGTATTCATTGTCGTTACATGTACACACCCGTGTAGAGAGTGATCAATGCATTTAAGCATAAATATCTTTCGATCTTTTGCCATCTTCTTTTTCTTTTTGTGCCTCTTAGTTCCTTTCCTACCTCGGCGCTAACACCGCTGGCTCAACCCCCTAATGCCCATTTTATCATATTGCCACAGTCCTTCATCCCTTCCATCCGAAGACGTGTGTTGGGACCCTCTTACGAGCTGTGTTAAGGTGTTCTAGCTGATGTTCAGCGGGTTAGGAGTGCACTAGATAGTACCGTCTTATAAGTAGCTCTGAAACAACTAACACATAATCTGCTCAGTTGAGAGAGGCACCCTAAACTTGTACCAAATTGGGACTTTATACCCACATGCCCCGTCGCAACCGAGATGCTTGATTCATTTGGAGTCTAAAATTGTATAGTATAAATGCATGCACTTGGTCAACACATCGATTCCCACAAAAACACAGTGAACCTCTCCAAACAGATATGTTGCGCACTTATGTAAGATTGCGCACGAACTTAGCGTTACTGTGTTGTATACTCAACATAGGTTCCGGTATTTTATCGGTCGTGTGAATATTACGTGTATTTTATCCACGAGGTGACTTGAACGGTAAATTACAGGAAAAATGGCGCATTTTTTTATTTATGGTTGAAATGGGGTATTTTTTTATTAACGTTTGATATTGGGGTATTTTTTTTATTGCCCCTATCTAATAATCACATGAGAGAAGAACCAACAGTACTGTACAATATCATTGTACGATTGGTTCTTTTGAGAAATATATTATATTTTTCAGGGGAGTTCCTAAAGCCACCACCGGTGGATGCAGCCTGATTCGTTATTTACGTGCTGTCGGTTATAAAATTTCGAGAGTGGTACGGATAATTCTCGCTGATGATTGGCTGATATGCAGTTGTTGGATATATGATCTGTCGGTCATAAATCATAGGAGTCGGGACTCTATTGGAAAGCACTAACAATTCTATATTAGATACATTCTGTAGTCCGAGATGGAGGTGCGAGCGCTCGTGCGAAGCGCGCAATCCTATCGCTTCGCTCGTGGACTGTTTAAACGAAACGGAGCGAAGCGTAATGAATATCATGAATATCACTTATACTAACGAAGTATTACTGTATCTACATTTCTGCCAGACAAAAATAAATCCCAGGCTGGTGACGACTGGAGATCAGATTCGACAGGGTGACGGTACGCTGCAGGCATGTCATTCGCATTCAGTGAAAAGATGGAGGCGCTCAATCACGCGGCCCAGGCGCCCGATGCGGCCGTTAAAGAATCTACGTTCTATCAGTCGTTATTGCACTGCTGCGGCTCCAACGAATGGGTCAAGCGGATGCAGACGCGCTTCCCATTCGCATCGCTGAGTTCAATGTGCGCCGCTTCGGACGACGTGGACAAGCAGCTGTCGACGGTAGATTGGCTCGAAGCCTTTGCTGCGCATCCACGAGTGAGTTGGGCAAACATAGTGATCTGCTATGTTTCTCTTCTGTTTGTTGGCTGAGAGTGTGTATGTATGCTGGAATACTTAGATTGGTCGCGCGAAGAAGCCGATCAGGCAATGGGAAGCGCAAGAGCAGAAGGCAGGCCGACTCACGTGCTTCAGATGACGTGGTTGGGACAGCCAGCTTACTTACGACTACTGTGATGTTTCCTCTCGGAGTTAGGCGACGAAGGACGCCCAGGAATCTGTGTTGGATCGTCTTGAAGAGCTTAACAACCAGTATTTCGACAAGTTTGGGTACGCAAACGTTCGGATCAATGGCTTTGTGCGCACGTACACTAAAGCTGAAGCTCATGGCGTCTAGGTACATCTACATCGTTTGCGCCACGGGCAAGTCTGCGGATGAGATGCTGCAGATCCTCGAGTCTCGACTGAGCAACGACCCGCAGAGCGAGATCAAGATCGCCGCAGCGGAGCAAAGCAAGATCACAAAGCTCCGTCTCGGGAAGCTGCTACAACAGTAAGAGGAGCCAGCTGTATAATTGGCGTCCATTACCACAGCCAGAGTCATTCCTCATTTTACCATGTAGATCGCAGACCCCGACGCCAAAGCTGTAATGCACCGTACTTATCTGACACCTACTACGTATTGCGAGCACTTAACCGCGCTTTTACTGTAACTCCATTTTCCCCATCTGTTGTCGCAAAGTACGAGCACGATGGCGATTCCGACCGAGTTGGTGCAGCGCCTCAAGACGTACGGCCAGGACCACGTGCTCAAGGTCCGCACGACGCCCCTTAATACACCGTATTGCTATGTCTTGCTGATATGAGCGCTTTGCTGCTAGTTTTACGATGCAAAAGCGCTGGATGCGCAACAAGTCAACGAGCTCGCGAAGGAGGTGCGCCAAGAAGCTGAGCATGCTGCCTTTGCTGGCTGTAAGGCGTTATCTAACGCGTGTCGTGTGTGTAGCTGAGTGATTTAGATCTCGCCTTTTTGAAGTCGATCTTTGAAGCGTCGACTCACGTTGACACTGGAAGTGCGCGAACTGGTCTGATTGCGCCACTCGATGAGTACGATTTGCTGGAAAACTGCGCTGCTCGGGACAAACAGCGCTGGCTGTCGCTTGGACTGGAGGCCATCAGCAACAATGAAGTGTGCGCTCTTGTGATGAGTGGCGGTCAGGGCACTCGACTGGGCTTTAATGGACCCAAGGGTGCTCTCAGCATCGGGCTTCCTTCTGAGAAGAGTCTATTTCAGCTGTTCGCTGAACGACTTCGCAAGCTGGAGCTGCTCGCAGCTTCAAAGATTGCTCCTGGGACACCATCAAGCATCAAGATTTCGTTGTTCGTGATGACGAGTCCAATGAACCACGAAGAGACAGTCGCTTTCTTCCGCCAGAAGAACTTTTTTGGACTCGATGAGGCGCAACTCTTCTTCTTCCCGCAGGGCACACTGCCGTGCTTCACAACCGAAGGAAAGCTGATGCTTGAGAGCTCGCACAAGCTTGCGACAGCCTCTGACGGAAATGGCGGTATTTACAAAGCGCTTGCTCGCAGTGGTGCGCTCGAGAAGATCAAGGCCGATGGAATCAAGTACCTGCATGTGTTTTCGGTGGACAATGCACTGTGCAAGGTTGCCGATCCGATGTTTATCGGATACTGTATCGATAAGAAAGCGGATTGTGGCAACAAGGTGGTTTGGAAGTCACGAGCCAACGAAAGTGTTGGGGTTGTCGCAAAGAAAAACGGTCAATTCTGCATCATTGAATACTCGGAACTGGATAAGGCGACATCCGAATTGACGGATCCTGCGACGGGAAAACTCGCTTTTGGAGCCGCCAACATTTGTAACCATTTCTTCACGACGTAAGTACCTGGCATCTGCTGTTAAGCTTGAGGGTTATGCTAATGCGATGTGTACACATAGGGAATTCTTGTCGGAAGTGGTTCTTCCCAACTTAAGTCTCGAGTATCATGTTGCGGCAAAGAAGATACCAATCGCAGACGAGTCTGGAAAAACCACTGTTCCTGCGAAAAATTCTGGCATCAAATTGGAATCTTTTATCTTTGATGCGTTTCCGCTATCATCGCGGATGGCAGTTTTGTCTGTTCCTCGAGAAACAGAATTTGCGCCTGTAAAAAATCCCATTGGAAGCTCGGTTGATTCGCCAGAAACTGCTTGCAAAATGTTGCATGAAGAAGCAAAAGCGTGGTTGGTTGCTGCAGCACGATCTAATATGGGCGCAGAAGAATTGAAAGATTTTGTAGCGAACAAATTGGACCATGCAAAAGCAATCGAAATTTCGCCTCTGGTTTCTTACAATGGCGAATGCCTGGACGATCGAGTTCTATCGATGAGAGACCCGCTTTTTCGCGAGGTTATCCGATTGGAGAGTCGTATAATGAAGGCTGATTATTGGTCTATTCCTCCGTCCATTCGACACAACTTCGAGCAGGCAAGTCAGACTCACATTTTCCGTTTTATTGATGAGAGTAAGATCAGTGCTCAAGAAGCTTGTAATCTTGTGGAAAATCTTCGCTCATTGAAACCTGTGTCCCTGAATAATCTGTTTTACCGCTCAACAACTGCAGATGCCCTCTCTCAACAGCTTCTGGACGAAATTGAACCACTTGGAGACAATATGGTACACATGTTGAGTGAAACTAGCCCTGACACTGTTGACCTTTGGTACACTCGAGGCCTTGAAACGGTAGCGAAAAACATGGTCGGCGCTTTGGTGCTTGCCGGCGGCCAAGGAACTCGTTTGGGGTTTGATGGCCCAAAGGGTATGTACGATATCGGCCTACCTTCCAATGTCTCGCTCTTTGAAATGTTTGCTCTCCGGATTCTGAAGGTCCAGCAGCTTGCCAATGCTCGATTCAGCCTAGCATCATCGCCTCAGATCCCTTGGCTGGTCATGACAAGTGAAATGAACCACACAGAGACGAAGAACTATTTCAAACAGCACGATTACTTTAGTCTTGAAGCCTCCCAGATTCATTTTTTCTGTCAAGGAACTTTACCATGCTTCACGAATGATGGTAAATTTATTCTTGAAACACCAAGTCGACTTTCACGTGCGTCGGATGGAAACGGTGGTATTTATCCGTCCTTGAAAGCGAGCGGTCTCTTAAATTATCTCGAAGTCAACAATGTTCAATATCTACACGTCTTCTCGGTCGACAACGTGCTTTGCAAAGCTGTTGATCCGGTGTTTATTGGATACTGTATTGAAAACGATGCAGACTGCGCTAACAAAGTGGTTTGGAAGGACCGACCGGATGAGAGTGTCGGTGTTTTCGCAAAGAAAAATGGACGTCTCTGTGTGGTTGAATACAGCGAGCTTGATCGCGAGTCATCGGAGCTCATGGATCCTGTTTCGGGAAAGCTTGCGTTTGGTGCGGCTAATATCTGTAATCATTTTTACCGATTGGATTTCCTAAAGTTTTGCTGCAACCTGGAAGAGTTTGCTGAATATCATGTGGCAAAGAAGAAAATCCCTTATGTTGACGATGAAGGTAAAACGATCACGCCTACCAAAAACTCTGGTATCAAGCTGGAAGCGTTCATTTTTGACGTGTTTCAACACTCGAAGAACATGAAAGTTCTCGGAGTGTCACGCGAAGACGAATTTGCTCCTGTCAAAAATGCTCCTGGTGCTGCTACCGATTCTCCAGAGACTGCCCGTCATTTGATATCAGAACAATGCAAGCGATGGCTGATGAATGCAGGCGCAACTTTTGACGACACGACTAACGGATTATGCGAAGTTATGCCGACGCTGTCCTACAATGGTGAAGGACTGGACGAAACAGTCAAGAAACATTCCCCGATCCGACTTCCAGCCGTGTTTGGTGAGCAGGTGCAGACACCCGAGCAATGAGCATTTGAAAAGTGAACGAGCATGTGGATTCAAGCCTCAACATGTCGTTGTCTGTAGGTGTCAATTCTGAAGTCCGTGCGATAGAAACGCAGGGAACGCTACATGACGGAAGAAGTGGTCTAGGTAGCAGAAGGAGACAAAAGACAAATAGACCCACGTAATGTTGTTGCTGCATCATTTTTGTCTGTGTTTTTGAGTGTTACATAGTGCTTGTCTACCGGTAGTCGCTCCGTTCACGTAATCGAAAAGTGTACGTCAATTCCACTTGATGGGTCCTTAACGCCCGTCAAGTCTCCATGTGCGCACGCTTTCTAGTCTTGTTTGCTGTCTTTTCCATTCTCTGCGTCCATTTCGACATCGTCCTTCTTATGTTCTTCACCAGCGGTAGTTGCTTCCGGTTTCTGTCCGTCTTCAGCCATCTCATTCTTCAGCTCGAGCTCTTCCTTTGCGAGTTCCTCCTTTGCAGACTCGTCCTGAACAGATTCCTCCTTCGAAGGCTCTTCCTTGAAAGACTCGTTCGTCGTTGCATCATCCTTCGACTTCTCGGCGTCGGTCTGCTCACTAGACTCCTTCTTATCCTCCTTTTCTGTTGTCTTCGACGGCGATGAGCTCTTGCTGCGACTCTTGCGGTCCGTTGCGCTTTGGCTTCGGCTGCGACTGCGGCTCCGCGACTTCTTGCGCGATGATCGAGCTCCACTACGACTGCGGCTTCGACTACGACTGCCACTGGCGCTACGACTACGACGACCTCGCGGGATGCGCACGCGAATGAAAGCACGGTCCGTGCGATTGCGGAATTCCGTGTCGTCGAGCTTCTCAACCGCATAGCGCACATCCTTCTTGTTCGTGTACTCCACGACTGCGCCACCGCGACCGTCCACCTCCGAGAAGACGACGTCGCCGGCCTTGCGCATGTAGTCTTTCAGATCCTGCCAGGAGGCGCGCGGCGGCAAGTTCGAGACTTCGACGCAGTACTCGCCCGTGCCGCGCACATTGCGTGGGAATCTAGACGAGGCACCACCACCTCCGCGTCGGCCGCTAGCATTGGCCGGCTCCACACGTAGACGGTGGCCATCATACTCGTAGCCATCACGGCCATCGATGGCGTCGTCGGCGTCGCGCGAGTCCTCGAAGTCCACGAAGGCGAAAGCCGGCGGGCGCGAGGGGAACTTGACGTCGATGTCCTTGATGCGGCCGTACTTGTAAAAGAGGTCCTCCACCTCGCGCGTGCGGATGTCCATGGGCAGATTGCCGACGTACACGCGGGTCGTCATGATAGGCCGAGTCGATCGATGGGTCTTTGGGTCGCGCTTGGCAGCGGTTGTTCTGAGAATGCCTGTGGTTTGTTTGGCTCAGATGCTTTCTGGAAGGTTCGGAACGCACGGGACACTCGAACGAATCATTTATGGCATTTGTTTAGGATCCGTTGTTATTTATGTTTGTTTAGATATGGTACGAACAACAGCCCAACCAAGATGTGCAGGCCAAGGTTCCAGATCGCAGTGTCGCGACGTCCGCTTTGCCACATGCGCTGAGACAACAATGACGGGGTTCATCAGAAGAGCAGGAGTCATGAGATACGGTGTTGTGCGTACCATGACGTAGCTGATCGAAGCGGAGAAGCACGAGATCGAACCGCAGAAAGACGACACGAACTTGAGAGCCAAGAGATTGTGCTGCATGCCTTCAGGCGAGAATGACGTGACTGCGTAGGCAGTCCAAGCGAGCAGGCACGACACAAAGTTGCACGCAAGAGTGCCCCAGTCCAGACCCACCGGGTCTCCGAGCGCATCTGGCCGTGGCTGTAGATAACTGCAGATAACGTCCGAGAGCAGGATGGCGCTGCAAGACATGAAGATGCCCAGGAACAGTTCTTCGCCATCGGCTACGCGGATCGATCCGATAAATTGCGGCTCTTTGGGGTCTCTGATAAAGACAAGCAGTTAGATCTGAAGCAGTGACGCTTTGACTCGTCTTACCGAACGAAACCGCGCGGGCCGAATGCTGCAGTCAGGACTGTAGTGGCGATAAATGTAAGTGTGCACGCCAGTAACGAAGGATACCTTCGACTTGCTATGGCGCGCACCCATTTCCCAGTGACTGGAGATGTCATACAACGCCTTACAGCGTCTTTTCCACACTGAAACGATAGGCAGGCGGCTAGGACGGAGCCGCAGATGTACATCGGCCCCATCCAAATGCTATGTGTGCTCAGATCGCCAGCGTGATCCACCATGAACGGAAACGATGTAAAGACCCTACAGCACAATCAAGTTAAAGTACGGTAATGCGCCGACATGGCTACATGATGTGATCGTACCCAAGAAACGCAGATCGAAACTGCAAGCAGGCGATGGAGACTCCCGTGGACGCCGCTCCTTTCGATGGCAATTCTTCATAGCCGTACGTCAGTCCTTCCAGAAATGGCCCGATGATGTTCAACATCGTTGCGCTCGCGTTAACCTTGAAGCCGACCGCCAGCGTCCACGCCGGCACGAAGCATGTGGTCACGCACTCGGCGCTCGTGGCGCAGATGAGCAGCCACAGAAATTTCTCATGCGTCTCTGCGTCCACATCCACAAGTTGAGATTGCTGGTGTGGTGGCTGGCTCTGGAGACCGAGGTCTGGATCATCTGCGGCGTTCGAGAGCCCTTCCAAGCTGCGCCGCGGCACCACCGAAGGCAGCTGAGTCGTCGACAAGCGCAGCATGAAGCAGGGACGTAAAGTACGTCATCGTCTTCTGTCGCTGCTCTCCTTAAGTTCGGCTTGAGTGTTGCAATTTGAGGAAAAAAAGTTACGGACAAGAGGGGAACAGATTAAGTACGAATGGTGCTAAGTACGCAGTCACAGAGTCAACCGGTTGCGGTGCGCGGGAAGAACGCGCGTTGCATTACGGCGGGAAAGCTCAGGTCGGACTTCAGATCCCGCGGCGGCTGCAGTCTCAGCGGATTCGCGAGCGACTGCGCCATACGGAAAGAAGGCACATGGAAGCAGAAGAGCAGCGCATTGGTGACGCGACGCCACAACGGCCATCCATTGTGGACGGGCATGAAGCCGTGCCAGTGGCTGCTGCTGCAGCGACGACGGAGTTACTGGTGCAACCGAGTCTAGAGATTGAAGAAGCAGGTGCGCTGTAGGCCGCTGAGTACAATGACTGGTGTTTGTATGGCGCTCAGTATGCTGATAATTGTTGATGCACGTAGAGCTCTATTTCCTGATTGCTGACTTTCTCAAGCGGCGTTCCGGTTGCCAGAAGGCTGCGGATGTGCTGATCCAGGAGCTGACAGAGCAGAAGCTACTCAAGGAAAACGTGGATTGGCAAGGACGACGCAAGTCTGCAACGTATGAGGACTACCGCATGCGCCATCGTGATCTTGCGCCTGGTCATTTGCTGCAGTTGATGCAGCAGCACTCGGCAGAATCCGCTTCCAGAACACCCGAAGCATCCACTACATCGTCGCATCTCGCGCACATGAAACTGCGCCCATCGAACTCGCTTTTGCTCAAGCGGAGGGCTGCAAATGCGCATCAGAGACTCACAGAGGCGGAGCGCAAGGCCCTTGCGAAGAACATCGTACGGCAGCATTTTGACTTAAGACACACGGCTCGAACTCAAGCAATCGTAGAGAAGGTCATCCGGAAGTACGAGCGATTGCAAGAATATCTCAGTGCTAACAGCGCAGACGAGCTGCCTGTTCACATTCAGAGCGAATTGGCCCAGGACACCGTCACTGCGCTCGCAGCAGATACAAGAGCTCTGAAGCAACTCATGCAACTGAAGGTGAAACGCAAGGCCATCGAAGGAACGATCGCGAGATTGATGAATGAGGCTTCTCGCTCGTCGCTGTTCCAGTCCTCTTTACGCACCGGCAAGAACCAGGCTTCGTTGCTGCAGTGGAGGGAAGTATTGCTTGGACGCCAAAGTGATCTGCCACCAATGCACCTGTACAGCCGCATGCGTCGGCTGAAGACGCTGAATGGGCATCTTCAGATCCCAACGTACTGTTTAACGTACGACAAAACGGGCAAGTTCGTGATTACTGGCGCTGATGACAGGTACGATGTGATAGATCAGGAGGAACGTGCTTTCATGCACGAGTATGCTCATACATCCTTTCCGATTCGTGCAGATTAATCAAGATTTGGTCTTTATCAACGGGCGATCTACTCTTCACACTTCGAGGTCATGTCGGAAACATTACGGATTTGGCAGTGAACAACTCCAACACGTTGTTGGCCTCGTCGTCGGATGATAAGACGGTGCGTGTTTGGGAGCTCAGCACTGGTGCCCCAGTTGCTGTTCTTCTGGGTCACTCAAGGTAGGCATGTGTCACTTGGAGCTGTTGCTTCCATTCTTTGTGGTTTTTAACTAATCGTATATGCGTAGTGTGGTAAACTCGGTTCGTTTTCACCCACGTAAGAACGTCGTGGTCACAGCGTCAGATGATGGGCGGTGCTTTTGCTACAAACTTCCAGATATTCCTCAAGTGGATCAAGCTGAGACAAAGCAACAGACAGCTCAGCGCCTCCATGCAATTGGCGCGTATTTGCTGAGTCTCCATCCGGTGTACTCACTGAGTCACGGCGGTAACCGTCAAGGTGTGCGATCCTGCAAGGTCTTGTGCTTATCTTTCAGGTATGTCTCTTGATATCTTTGCAATGTTCTTTATCTGCCATTCCCGACTGATCAATTCCGTTTGCGTAGCCGATGTGGTCATTATGTTGTTACTGGAGGTCAGGATGGTATTGGTCGAGTTTGGGATGTATCAATATTTTCGGAAGCTGATGGCCCAGTAGTGGTGCCATTGTACCAGCCTGTTGAACAGCCTCATATTCAGGTTGTGGCTAATATCCCTGTCCCTCAAGCACCTGTACAAATCCAAGTCTCATCTACAGAAACAACAGAAACTGCCCAGTTACCTGTCCTAGAAGAGATTCGAACGGTGAGCCCACCCAGCGATATGACCGCAGCTATGCTTGTTACGCCACCGGTGCCTGTTCAGCTACCACTTGCAGATACAAGTAGTGCGCAATTACCGCAATCAACTCCGATCGCTATGAGCCCGCCTCTTGTGATAGGGCAGGAGAACTCTCTACCTCGTCAAACTCAAATACCTCAATTGCCGCAAAATGGATTGCCGTCAGCATCAATCGCAGATATCGAGGTTCCCCAGCTACCAAGCGGCGAATTGATCGCATATTTGAAGGGTCATACTGGCCCAATCACAAATATTGTGTACAGTAACAGTGGCGATCGCATTGCGACTGCCTCGATCAAGGATGGAACGACTCGAATTTGGCAGTGGACAAAAAAGTATACCAAAATGAATCACAAGGTTCTTTTTCAGAAAGAACACGATGAAAATGAAGAGCTGGCGTCTACATATGGCCTACAACTCCGTAAGAAGCCCATTCCTGCAGTTGATACGCTTACGTGGACGCGAAATGACAAACGGCTAATCACGCTTCATAGTGTTAAACCGGACGCGCATGCGTCTGATGCACCGTGGCATCAGCGTGTCCGAATATGGAACCCAACGAACGGCACGTTGGTAATGACTCTTGGCGTAACTGACCCAGAGAAAAAGAATGGCCACGTGAACGCTGTATTTGCGATGGATGTCCATCCGACAGATTGGCGCCTTGTGGTCACTGCTGGATACGATGGTCGAGTATTTTTGTGGGATATTTCGACAGGAAGAATATTAAAGTCCTTTGTGAACACTTCCCCAGAATCAGAATTGGTTGCGATGCTCGACGGAGGATTCATGCCCAACGGTGATGGATTTTGTTTCACTGATAGAATTGGGCGGTTGTTGATTTTCGGCACGGGATCTAGAGAACGCTATGCTGCCACGCCCGTTCAACAGTATTTCCAGAATGATTACGCGGTGCTCGTAACGGACAGAAATTTTAACGTTTTCGACCGGGAAACGCAACAAGCTCCAAGTCTAATGGAGTCCGGGCCCCTTGTAGACATTTTTCGAATCGAGTATCCATATCAACCGCCTCATTTACTTTCGAACCGGGCTACTTTGACTCCAGAAATCTATGAAGAAAATCGACGGTTGCGAGTGCAGCAGTGCAAAGAATCTGAAATTAAGTGTCACGTTTATCATCACACTGATGAAGATGAAATTGAATTCTTTCCTTCCGCGATTTGCACGGATAGATCACAAGATAATGGACTCATTGCTGGCGCCCGCCCATCTTTAGCAAATGCATCGTATCGTCTCAATGGAGCTCCAGTGATGCTTTCTGAAATCCGTCGACGATACACAGGACAGAGACGTCAGCGTAGTAGTCCCCGAATCGAAGAGCGCGATACGACAGTACTGAATATTGAAATATCGAGTGACGACGATCACAGTGACGAAGACTTTCAAGCTCCTACGACGACGATACGTGACGAAGACGATGAAGACGAAGATGATGATGACGATGAAGACGATATTGATGAAGATGACATCCTAACCGATAACGACGACACTCTTGATTCACCGTCTCAGTTGAGAAGACACCGATTGCGAAGTATGCGTAATACATCGACTCGCCATTCGTGGGCAACTCGCGGTGGAGGACGACTCCGAGATGAAAACTCTGATGACGAGGAACAGCCGAGGCGTCTTCGAAGACGAAGAATGGCAAGCACAAGGCGTATTTCAGATGCGGATGACGAAGATAGCGGCAACGCCGAGGTAAACCATGAAACGGGTAATGCTTCGAATGACGCAGAGTCTTCACACTATCGGGGAAACGATCAAGAGGATGTAGTCGTTGAGACAAATGACGGTTTTATTATGGGCGCCAACCAATTGGATAAGTTTGATCGATCAATCTCGTACGAGCAGTTGCTGGAATTGAAACGGCAACAAACTGACCGAGGCCACGAAATTAACGAGGCGAGTGATGAAGCTTTGATTCCTTGCGCATTTTGCAATTTTGGAGATGATGGCGGAATGCTGAAACTGCCTGGTGACGGTATGGGTGTCCACCCATTGATAAATGGCTCCCAACGCCTTTTCGTTCACGATCAGTGTGCGATCGCATCGCCTTTATGCTTCAATCGTGCTGGGAAATGGTATAATGTGACCAAAGAAATTCGACGAGGTCGTTCTCTTTCTTGTGTCCAATGCAAAAAGCGTGGAGCAACGGTTGGATGTACAATTACGACATGTCCTCGATCCTATCATTGGAAGTGTGCTATCAGTTGCGGTTGGTCGCTCAATCAGATCCAGTTTTACTGTCCTGAGCACGAAGCAGCACGTACGCAAGAAGTTAATGCTGACCACACCACTATAACTGAAGACGAAGAGCCTGTTACTAAGCGCTTTGGACTCACTTTCCACCGGGAATGGCTTCAGCGGGTTTCCTTAAAATCTACTCATCAATACGTCCCTCAAGTTGGCGATGATGTCGTCTACTTTCCTGAAGGCCACCAAGTGTATTTACGGTGCTGCTCCATGCAGTTACCGTCGTATCTCAATCGATTTCAGAAGTACTTCGCACTAAAATGCCGTGTTGTAGATATCAAGTACGTATTTCCTTTGGCTGATGATTTCATCAAGTCCAGTTCGATCAAATGCGAGCTATCGCTTGCGGTAGTGGCAGTCCCTACAATATCATTTCGTCTTGATGACGACGAAGAAACCAAGGAATCGGAGTTATCGGAAACTCCTTCGGATCTATTTGTGTTTAATGCATCCCAATTTCAGCAGTTTACCGGTGTCAATCAGGATCTCGAGATTTCAGCGGATCGTTCATCAACGAGATTTTGCTTTAATCTTGAGTATCATTCTCACGACGTGGCAAATTTTTTGGTGTTGGACCATGCGTACGAAAATGGCGTTTTCGGAGAGTGGAAGATTGGACAGCGCGTGCAAATGCCGTATGTTCAAATGGACGAGTTTGGATATGAACATGATTTCAAAACCACTTACGGAGTGATTGATCAAATGTGTCCAAAGAAAATTGCAAATACGAGGAACACTTTGTCTCCTTGGGAGTGCATCAAGGTGAAATGGGAAGACCAAGACGAAGAAGAGTGTTGCGTCAGTCCTTGGGAAATAGAGCCAGCATTATCTGATGTGTATCTGGCGAAGCAACTGAACGATGCACAACGACTATCGAGTAGGCGGCTCAAGGGACGAGCCATTCGAGGGAGAAAACGTTCGGCGCTCATGCACCACATTTCACAAGTCATGACAATGGACATGTCAAAAGCTTTTGTCTACCCCGTAGACGAACATTTCATGGATTATTTGATTACGGTCGCCAATCCAATAGATCTTACCAAGATGCTCGAAAGAATTCGCTATGGTTACTATCGCCAAATTGAAGCGTTTCTTGCAGATGCCCGATTGCTGTATCTCAACTGCGAGAAGTATAATGTTCCAACAAGCAGCATTGCCCAAAGCTCGAGAAGTATTTACTCGGCTTTGTTGACGCACGTGCGGACTCAGTTTACTGATCATCAGGATTGGAGTGAACCCGATCCTAGTGAGGCCATTCAATACCCTCTGGATGAGCCAGGGGAGCTATCTGACGGTGATGATGATATTGAGTTACTGGCTCCCGTTGCGTCACCTGTTAGTGGTACGAGGAGGGCACCGGTCATAGATTCATTTCCATTGCGCATCATAAATGATGATGAGGCTCCTCCAGATATTACTCCTAGTAATGATATTGACGCTCCGTTCTTTGATCACGAGGCGCACGAAAGTGTCGATGAAGGCCAGACAACTCCTGCTGTGTCACAGGACATTGATGTCACGGCTGTTTTAGCAAGCATATCAGACCAGATTCAGAATTCACCTCAGTCAAAGGTCGTTGCCAAGTCCCCTGCCACGGCCAAGTCACCTGCGAGAGTGAAGCGTGTGGTTCGACCACCGGAAATATATGCATCGCCAGTTGACACGAAGAAGCGACAAGCTCGAAGTGTATCAGAAAACAACGTAATCACGTACGACTCGCTTCTGGACAAGTTGACCAACGAGCAGCGTAGTCTTTTTGAGAGCACTTGCGAAGACGACTTGCAATCGGTCTTGCAAGATTTCCACATGGCACTCATGCAGGTCGATGAGATGGATATCTTTGCTAAGCCAGTGACGGAGGAAGAAGCTCCTAATTACTTCAAGATCATCAAAAGCCCAATGGATTTTGGTACTATCATGGACCGAATCGACAAGTACAAGACTTTCTGGAAGTATTTCGTACGTACTCTATGTGTTGACTTGCTATGATCTGTACTCTCAATTCTCCTTGTTTGTATTTTATTAGGACGATGTGCATATCGTGCTCTCCAATGCGATCCTGTACAACGGCTGGGAGTCCATGATCGGAGGGCTCGTGACAGACATTCAGAACTACTCTGTCAAGTTCCTTCTGGACGCTATCGGAGGTGGTAAGCCGCAATCGACGCGCAGTCGAAGCTCGAAGAAAGCTGCTGCCCCTAAAAGCGTCAAGGCCCAGAAGGCAAAGCGGAAGGCGCCAGCTGCGACCCAAAAGCGTCAAATGCGCCACGTGATCGAGTCTGACGACGAAGAGAGCTGGGGTAGCGAGGCTTCAGTAGACAGCGAAGAGGAGGAAGAAGAGGAAGAAGAGGACGAAGAAGAGGACAGCGACGCCGACGAGAACTGGAACTCCCGCAGCAAGAGGAAGCGGTCGCATTCGTCCTCGTCTCGACAGCCCAAGCGTCGACGCTAGAGGGATAATTTAATCTTGTAAGAACCACCCAACGCAAGTACTTGATTTCTTTCATGGAGCTCGCTTTCGGACTTACAAATTTCGAGAACGCCATCACACAAACTAAACTAAAATGAGCTCACAGGGTCTAGTCGCTACTCGACAGAACTAGATCAGCCGCATGCCTGAGAGCGACAGCTCCGAGTGAGCAAGGTTGCTAGCGTCCATCTTGTCCATGAGCCGTGCTGCGATGCGCTTGAGCGACCGGATATCCGAGCCATTGATCTTGTCGCGTGGAGTTAAGTCGCCCAGTGATAAGCAGCCCACGACAATGCCTTCCTTCGTCACCAGCGGAATTGCGACGTAAAATTGGATCTTGAGCTGCTGCACGATGGGGCTTCGAGCCGTTCGCTCGTCAGACTGCATGTCCAGGAAGACGAGCGGCTCGGTCGACATGATCCCATGCGACTCGAGAGCAATGTCGCGCGGCAGCTGATCGCCTGCCAGGCCATTGGCCGTGACCAGCAGACTGGTGGAGGCCATGACCACCGAGACGGCAGCAACTGGGCAGTTGACGCTGGTACGGGCAAAGTCCAGCAGCTCCTTGAGGTTGGCTTCGGCGTACTGCTGCGACAGCGACAGCGTCTGGATGCGCTTGATGCGCTCCTGCTCATTGTGAGGCATGGGCGCATCAGGCCAAGCGTTGCCCTTCTTGTACGTGAGCTCGTACTCGTAGTGCGTGTTCTCGACTACGTCGTCCTCGTCGTCGATCGAGCCGTTGGTCGTGATCGAGTACGACACGGACGAGTTGAGCGTGATGCTGGTCATGTCGCTGCCGCCCGTGTCGCGGTACGTGTACTCGGACGCCGTCGTGTTGCGAGATGAGGGCGCACAGCCGTCCGAGGCGCGGGAGCTGGCCATGTCGCGCGACGTCCACGAGTCCTTGCTGGCCGAGCTGCCCCGAGAGCTCGAGTGGTCGTCTGTGACGCTGCGCGTGACGCTGGCGGACCAGAGCGCGCTCGTGTCCTCTCCATTAAGACACGACATGCATACGCGCGCGCCGTTGGTGGCCGTGGACGAGTTGCCGCGGGTGTCCTTGCGCACGGACGAGCACTTGGAACAGACAGACGTGCCGCATATCCGGCAGTGGTGCTGGCGCCGGAAGAGGTTGAACGTGGACGTGCAGAGCGCGCACGTGTTGCTGGACTCCCACTTCTTCTTGTCCAGCAGATTGTTGTGGCGGATGCGCATGTTCACGAGCGCTGTGGGCAGAAATCGCACCGAGCCAGCCATGCGCAGCAGCCAGTTGCGGTCGATCTGCAGCGAGTCCAAGTTGAGTGGCGCTGTCACGAAGAACGTCACGCGCGTGGCGTCCGAGTCGTCGGCCGACTCGCACACGAAGCCGCAGTTCTTGAACGAGTTACGCACCATGGTCTTGGGTCCGAACAGCGGCTGGCAGATCGGCAGGTCCAGCGACTCCCAGACCGACGCGCCGTACGCGCTCTTGCTGGATGACGTCGGGTCGTCGGATGCGAAGGTCTGGTTGTAGCGCAGCAGCACGAAGTCGCGCACAGGCAGCTGTGGGTTCTGGTCCTTAAGCGCGAGCCAGTGGCAGGCCATGGAACTGGCCATGGCCGAGGCTGTGGACCTCGAGCGGTTCTTGTTGGCCAAGTTGGCCTGGTGCTGCGTCGTGAAGCTCAGATCCGCATGGTGCAGCACAACGCTGTCGGCGTAGTAGGACCCGAACAGGTCCATGAGGAACGCGCGCACGTCCGCCGTGTTGCTGCCGCTCAGAAGCTCCATGACCTCGTCGCAGTTGCTGCTCTGCAACATTAGCACGCCCTTCATGATCAGCAGTTGCTCCTTCTCGTCGATCAGCTCGTAGATGCGGTAGTTCTCCTTCTCGTGCATCAAGCGGCCGTTATGGCCGTGGCCATTGGCCTGCGAAAGCCGCGTGTCCTCGTAGTGGCCCACTTCGTTTACGTACCGGATGAGCTTGCGCACACGGGCCTCGCCGAGCTCCTCCCACTGGGCCTGCACGTCGCGCGTGAGGTAGTTCTTGACCTTGTAGTTCTGGAAGATGCGGTCGCTGTACCGCCCGGCCTCAGTCGCCACATTGACCGTGCTCATGGTCGCGCCCATCGGCCGCATCATCATGGTTGCCGTGGGGGTGGTGGGTGGTCGGCCTCTGCGGTCGAGAGTGTACGAAAAAACACTGGCACACGGAAATCGCTGCGGCTCTGCGGCCAGATGAACGTTGCGTGCGGTCGCGGAATGCGGCAGGCAGAGAGCGGTGAGTGTGGTGTGACAGAGACAGAACACAGCTGGAGTGCCAGTTGGATGGGCACGGTCCCTTGCTCTGACCCACAAAACCACGCACGGCAGAGTCGGGTCGCGCGTTTGCAAAAGACAACAGATGAGTCTTGCGAGGCGGGTGACTTGACCAATCGCTGTGGACGACTCAACTTGCTGTCCAGTACCACGAGGTGCCTATACTACTGTAACCGACTACGCATAAGACCGGCCATGGGATCTTATTTTCTCTCATGTTGTTGGGTGGAACCCAGACATCATCAAATAAAGGCAACAACAAGGCGCTTGCACGGATGACTGCAAATTGGATATATATGCAAACACTAACATTTGTAGACATCTTTATTCGTACTGTAGTGGGATTACAAATTCAACCAAATTGCGTATGTTCTCATCGACGATTTGTCTGAAGCAACAGATCTTCTTCGCCAGTTTGGAATTCGTCACTGACTCCTCTGGTGTCTTGTTTCAGCATTTTTAGAATCAAGCCGGGCTGCCAGTCAATGAAATCGGTCTGAGATTATTGCGGTTGACCGCGCGCACAGTTTCTAAATACGCATAAAAAGTGCAGTCAGGAGCTCCAAACTGTTGCCTCTGACTCGTCCCTCTGTAAGTGCATACTGTACTACAGTTTCAAATCTGCCACTCTTTGTGGCTTCCGAAAACATTCCGCATGCTGATCCGTCAGATGGCGGAACCTCTGCGCAAGGGTACAGTACAGGACCAGCCCTTACTGCATGCCGAGCTGGCGCTGCTCCGTTGAGGGGCGCACCCACATACAGTGGCTTCAATCTTGAGGGTGGACTGTCGATTGCAGAACATCTGAACTGTTTTGAGGCAGGGAAATGTTGACTGTTCACCTCTTAGTGGGTCTGAGCTGGAAAAGGAGCACGCGAGATGGTGTGATGCGTGACTTGGTCGTCTCTGCATGAGAAAGTGTGCGCATCCAGAGGAGCGCAAACAACCAGCGTGAGTGTGCTTGCAGATGCGTTTGAGAACGATACCGTACGTGGCTAGATGGGATGATGTTCAGTCGAGTCAGAACCTGGATCTCTCATTGTCCCACTGGCACAAAGACACATTATACATACACGAGTGCTCATAAGAATATTACACAGAAATAGAGATCAGGCGCCCAAAGTGACTGACCGCTTCGCGTTAGGCTCGTGAACTGATGTTTTCCATTGCCGAAAAAATTGGAAGTGGGTGGCGAGTCTTTTCGCTTCAAACTGACTCCCTGCTGCTCATGGTTGGCTGAATCAAGCGTGATCTTTATTTTGTGTGAGGAGATGACAGCTGCCCGTGCGTCGTGTCCACAAAACTTGTGCTTAAGATTTATGAGCGGAACAGATTGATCCACCAGCAATCACGTTGCCGCGAACGCATCACAAGCCGCCTCGTCTTCCATTTCGTTTGTTTGTAACCGGTACTATATGGATGTATACAGTGATTTTTCCGACAGACTGTTTGGCGAGAACAGAAATCATTGACGTAAAACACAGTTTTACCCAATAGGATCATTCTCTCTAGGCGTTTCTGACCAATAGCCAACATTAGGGGTAGGGTTCGGATTTCGACTGGTTCTGACGAATATTTGCCGGAACTCCTAGTAAAATATGGATATCACTCAACAAAAACAAGTCAAAAATATATTTCGAAAATATTGCTGGGATTCAGACAATTTGGTATAATCCTAAATTAGAGGAGGTCATGTAGGCAGGCTGCCAGGCAACCATCCACGCTTCTGGCACAAGCAGATAAGCGACCGATGAGCCTTTCCGCATTCGTGCCCACGAACACCAAAAGACTCGCGCTACGGCGATAAGCGCATTCAAACGGATGCTAGAGCATGAGGGAGGGAGTTTGGCATTTGTCTAGGCCAGCATTCTTATGGATGCCTCCGGCAAGCGTATTGCGGCTACGATGGATCGCTTCGGCTTCTACCTAGCTATGAACGAAGGTAAGAGAGGTAAGCTAGCACGAAACACTGCGTCTTCATATTATCAAAACGTTAAGCTCTGGCTTTTCGATGAGTATCCACACTTGCGTGTAGCTACAGAGCTGGTCTTGCTGAAGCAAGGAAAAACGTTAGATAAGCATTTCTTGAAGCGTGAAAACGGAGGCTTAACTAACAAGGCACCTCCATGTACTAAAGACGATTTACGATCTCTGATTGCCTACGTCTACAGTACAGCGCGGGTCAACACCGACTACCCAGGACGCAGCGCTGGCATGCTTGATGTGGCACTGTTTCGGTCGGTCTTCTGATCTTGGTTACATTCAGAAGCAGCACGTGTCAGTATCAGCAGATGGAGTGTTTTACCTGCGACTGCTGCGCGTCAAGACGGCAGAAGAACAGGGACTCACGCTTGTTCCTGACAAGGAGGACTTCCTGACGTGCCCGCTAAACTCGCTGGCGGTTGCGCTGGCGATGCGGGAAGCTCCATGCGCATCGCTGCTTGGACAGCTCCCTGGGTGGGTACCTCAAGCCACAGCTGCTTCGATGCTCGACGCGGAGCTCCGCTCCAGGACCTGCTTTCAGCTGATCCGGGGTCGCTCCAGCTTGCTGTGATGTCAACCATCGAGCCTAGCGAAGATGCTTCTTCAAGCGCCGAGCGACCGTCGATGCCGAAGCAATCGCAAACCGGAGAGGCTAGGCGCGGCGAAAACATCACGCAAGGCCACGTCAACAGGATGCTGAAGCCAGTGGCTGAGCCCGCAGGTATCACCTCCGAGTTGACTTCGCACTCCTTCAGACGTGGAGGAGCGCAGCACGCAAACGGCGACGATCGACCTGCTGCGCAGTGGATCTTCGACCGCGGCGCGTGGGATATGACGAATACTATTAAGGCCTTCGCCTACATCACCAACACTGCCCGGGAAGACCGCAAGGTGGCTCGAGTGCTGAGCGGCTGGGACGTCGACGCTTCACCCTCGGTAATCGACGTATCTGCCCAAGATCACACGACGCAGGAGCGGCTTGAGCGCTTGCAAGAACTCTTGTTTAGCACCTGCACAGGCCTCAAGGAACAGCGGCTCAACGTTAGTTCCAAAGTGCTCAGCGTACTTACCTCCTATTTCGTGCGATAATATCCGCAGCTGAAGGCACTGGCACCTGCTGCTCCCATCGTCACACGCGTGGAGGAGTGCTTGGCTGCATCAGACATCTCGACTGCCGAGTTGCTTTCGTGGTCCTAGCGCTCGGCGAGGAAGCAGCCGTTCCTGTTCGAACACATGATCAAACTAAACAGAAGCACGAATGCCCGGAAAATGACCAGCTAATGGCTGAGATTCATGAGCTTATCGCATCGAACAAGGTCTTAGCCGCGCGCTTAACAATCGTCGAAGCCGAGCTGTTCAAGTCGAAAGGATTGCAGCAGCAACAAGCTACATGTGAAGAAGTCCAGGCTGAACAGACGTCAGACCAAGAGCAGAAGCCGAAGCGCAGGAAAAAACAAGCCACGAACCTGTCCGCCACGTGGTTCGAGTGGTACACGAAGACTCCTCGCGTCTGGAGCTCGGCCGAGAAGTCCGAATCTCGTCACGTCGTCGCCTTCATGAAGCTGTTCCTCGAAAACGGCTTTATCTTGGACGAGAGGGCCTCGGACTACAAGGATCAAGTGCTAGAGGTCGGCTGTCGCGCGGAAGTAGCGGTGCTTGCCTTCCTCAAGACCTTCAACAGCAACGCCAAGGGATCAGGGAACGTGTTGCGAG
>JAADVW010000593.1:0-21371 GCA_023335875.1 Elongisporangium prolatum | reverse complement strand
CATCGCGGGCAAAGGAAAGGTGAACTACTGCGTCCGTTGGGACAGCAAGGCCACGCTGACCAAGACGACAGCTGCCAAGATCGCTCCGATGCTCCAGCGTCAGCTCAACAAGTGGAACACGTGGCTCAAGAGCTACGGATGCTGGCCGTACCAAAACGTCTCGGTTGAGGTCGTGGGTTGGGCTACCAACAAGACGTCGCTCTTCAACTGGGCCGACAGTTCACTGGGTAAGATCTACTCTGGCAGTGTGGACGGTGACAAGATCCCCATTTGTCCCTCGGAATGCTTCAAGCATCGCGATGGACCTAACACGAACTCGGACATTGCCAAGTGCCCCGGCAAGAGCTTTGACATGTACTTGCAGCTGACTGGTGGTCTTGGATTTGCTGGGTTCGGCTACGACTGGGGCCAGCAAGTGGACCAGGAGTCCACGCTCAGCGCGATCGATGATGACACTCTTCACATCGTGGCTCACGAAATGGGCCACGGCTTTGGTCTGCCGGACTTTTACGAGGCGTCGGATGAGCCTGCGAGTGGTTGGCCCAACTGCATCATGAAGGCCGGCTCGTCCATGGTGATTAACGATGCCGATGGCTGGATGCTCCGCTGGGTCTGGCAGAAGATCTACACGCGCTACTTCAAGTAGAGAGGTCAATTGGCGAGACGCAGTTCGTGTCTCTAAGAAATGCCTGTGTGTTATTGATTTGTTCGCATTTACAAGTGCTACACTGCGTTTTACACTCGTTGAATCGCAGTGTGTTCATCATGTTACACTAAGTACTGTAACTCCTGGAGTTTCACTTCTGTACTGAACTCCAGCGGGCTGACTTTAACAAGCTCTCAAACTGTTTATGAGCACACAGTATTATCACAACTGAGAACACAGAGAACTCTCCGTGTCCTCATTTCTGTAGCCCGACGTCCGTGTTGTTGGCCACCGAGTCACTCGGTCGCCTTCAGTGTTGGATCGTACATCGTTGTAATACGCCTTTACATACCTACCCACCGAGGCCATGCACATGTCCCAGATCTCTCTTGTCGTGCAGTCGCGACTTGTGTCATGTGGCATTCTTGACATGGTCGGGTTTACAATTGACCGGTCTATGCATTGTGAGCTGGCTCAGGAGAACCACATGGTCCTCAGGATCATAGCATGACGTCACGTGATGAGTGAGGCCTTCGCTAATGCGATACAAGGCTTCAGTGTCCGATTTGCCATCGATCGCCATGGTTTCCGCCAATTTCAAGCTCAAGCACCTTCTGGTTCTGATCATCCTTGTCTTCGCGCTGGTACACACGCCATCGGCTGTGGAAGCCAAGAAGAGCAAGAAGAGCAAGACACCTGTCCCGACTCCGACTTCTACCACTGTCAAGCCCACAGTCGCTGCCTCAAGCTCGACGGTCACATCGAAGGCTTCGACTTCCACCACCTCGAGCACCAACAGAACCTGCACGTTCTCCAAGCCCACGACGTATATCACGGCTGACAAGCTCGATTGGCTTTGGACCAACCGCTTGAGCTCCTACGTTCCTCAGTTCAACAACTTCATCTTCGACCAGCTTATTACCAACAAGGGAAAGCTCAACTACTGCGTCCGCTGGGACAGCACCAACAAGCTGGACAGAGCCATAGCTGCCAAGATGGGTCCCATGCTTCAGCGTCAACTCAACATCTGGAACTCGTGGCTTAAGAGCTACGGGTGCTGGCCGCTTGACACCATCGAGGTCAAAGTCGTTGGCTTTGCCACCAAGGACAAGGCTTTGTTTGGCTGGAGCGACGATTCGCTTGGAAAGATCTACGTTGGCGATCTGGACGACGGTGGCGTCCCTCAGTGCCCTAATGCATGCTACAAGCACACGGACTTTGCCGCTTCATCCGACACGAGCTCATGCGCCGGCACTGGTTTTGATATGTCTCTGTGGCTAACTCAAGGCATGAATGGTGGTGCTGGTGGTGACTGGGGTCATCGCGTCAACCAGGAAGACACCGTGAGTTGGATCGACCAAGATACGCTTCACATCGTGGCCCATGAGATGGGCCATGGCTTTGGTCTGCCGGACTTCTACGAGACGACGGACGAGCCACCGACGGGCTGGCCCAACTGCGTGATGAAGGCTGGCTCCTCGATGGTGGTGAACGATGCTGATGGCTGGATGCTGCGCTGGGTTTATGAGAAGATTTACAAGCGCTACATCAAGTAGGCAAGGAATAAATATGTTCCAATACTACGTATTATTGAATATAAATACCGACTTTCTTTAATGGCAATAATTGTTCATCAGTGCAGGCGCCGACCGTATTTTACTTTGGAGTATAAATTTCACGAAAAAGTTTACGTGTACTGTATTTTGAGTGTCAGACAAGAAAGACGATTATGATACAGAGAGCGAAAAATCGACACAAACCTCAATAACAATGTGGTCTTTTATAGGGGCAATAAAAAAAATACCCCAATATCAAACGTTAATAAAAATTACCCCAATATCAAACGTTAGTAAAAAATTACCTCATATTTCCTGTAATTTACCGTTCAAGTTACCACGTGGATAAAATACACGTAATATACACACGCACGATAAAACTACCGGAACCTATGTTGAGTATACAACACAGTAACGCTAAGTTTGTGCGCAATCTTACATAAGTGCGCAACATTTCTGTTTAGAGAGGTTCAAGATCCGTATTTTACGTATTTAAACTGAATTTTATTCACGCCCGTTATAACAAAAAAGAATCGTATGGTCAAAATACAGTATTGCCCACCGACGCCGGTCCACATCGGTATAAGTGGTGTCCTTTATAACTAAAGAAAGACGGATTCAATTCACGTTGCTTTATCAGTGCGTTTAACTATACTTCAGGGTTCGAGAGAGCTTACTGCTCTCATACAAAGCGTGAGATGCCAACAGCTCCTATCGTTATAGGTTCCCTGTGTTTAGAGGCTACCGAATCCATGTGGTGGTGCTGTAGGTCGCCATTTAATCGCCGAGAAGCAACTGCCATTTCGGCTGCAAGGTGCGAGTATAAGGAAAAAGCGCCCACATTCGAACTGATGCTGCAAACTTGGGCCAAGAAGGGGCTCAAGGGTGACAACATTCGCATTTTCCAAAGCCAGCTCATCCACCAACCGCTGTGTACACGTTCCCGCCAATGAAATTGCGCCATTTGATTTCTTTTACTTTGATTGGTCAGTTGGTGTCGATTGGACATTATCCGCTGACCAGTCAGAATCCGCTGCGTTACGTGATACTGTATTCAGTCCCAAACACAGTCAAAACCCACCTCCTGCGGTAACCATTGTGGCAATGGCGATGGCAGCGGCGATGATGGGGGCGGTGACAATGGCGGGGATGATGAGAGCAACTGCGGCGTCGACGATGCCGACGTGTCGCATGATTCTGGTTCCCCAAGGACGGTAGTCGGCAAGCCATGCAACACAGTGGCAAGTGAGACGTTTTATAGACACGCCAACGTTCTTTCGGTACGCCAACTGTCGTTGGTTACATTGGTTATATTCGTTGGTTAAATTACCGGTGGGTGTTAGTCGATAGGATTGCACGAAGTCCGTGTCCGTGTACATAGCCGGTACAAACTGAAGTGAAGCCACGCGGGGAGCGATCCAATTTGGATAAAGGGACCTCGCTAGCGCGAGTCCAGTAAAGGCAAGAGAGATTGAGGAAAGAGTAGGCTTTACGAATAACTCTAATACTAATAATCACTGTCGGGTTTCCCACCAACCCAACACGTCTCCGCTCGCCAGTACGCGGATTATGACAAAGCCGACCCAGATGCCTTTCAAGTGTCGATATCTATGTGATATCTTCGTAGCCTTCCAGGTCTTCTGGCCATGAATAACTGCACTGGAATGGCTTCACATTCCGATGAAACCAGGTAGCATCGAATCTTTTATTGCAACACCACGACCTGAGTTGGAAACATAGCACTTAACCGAGGGTTCAGGTGGTTATGTAACCCGTGCATCTAGATTATTTAACACGCACTTCATGCGTGTGTTCACCGTGGCAGTCAAGACAAGAGCCAAACTCGTACTTCTTATCGAGACCCATCACTACTGACGAAGCTATCGTTGTCTCCCCACCGCCACAGTCGCCACCATGGACACTACCACCGTGGCTGTGTACGCCATCATCTCCCACGCCATCTGCTTCTAGCGATGAATCGGCTGGGCTTCTCATCGTCGTTTCCCCGCGTGTAATTCGACCCCGAGCACTGTTGCCGGCAACGACTCCGACCCACCCAGACCCACCAGCTTTCCACCCGAATCTCCGATCGATGCCCAACTGTGTGACACACGAATCATACGGAGACGAATCGACGGTTTACGATATTTTCGCCATATTGGACAGAGCTTAAGTGGGACCACACCAAGTGCACCTGGTGCAGTGGTACGATCCACAAAAGCGCTTTGTTTCCACATGGGAATGGGAGCGTGATCTTCGCGAAGGAAGC
Organism: Elongisporangium prolatum; assembly: GCA_023335875.1. Taxonomy (NCBI): domain Eukaryota; phylum Oomycota; class Peronosporomycetes; order Pythiales; family Pythiaceae; genus Elongisporangium; species Elongisporangium prolatum. Next base: position 16,900 of record JAADVW010000593.1, on the reverse strand, counting down.
CTCGAAACATCGCTCGATTGGGTTGACCGGTGAAAGGACCAGTACCCCAGCTTGAGCTACCGCCAGTATCGATCGCGGTATCCAATACCTTTTACCGGAACCGACGACGATTCATGCTTCTTCAGCGCCGTGAGGTTGGCAAGCATCGTCTATGGTGACCACACGCTGGTAACTCAAGCGCACATCGACACGTTTAAAGAAATCCTACGATCGCAGAGGGATTCCGTTGACGACGGTATTGGCCTGGTAGGTATCCAAAAGTTCATTGCCTCCCTCATCAAGCAGTGCGCACCACTAGCGTGTCAAGTCTTCCGAAAGAACTGCAAATACTAGAAAGAGTAGGTAAATCGGATATGGGCCAAAGCAAGAGGCCTAGGAAATAAGCGATGACTGGACGAGTAGGTGATTCAATTCACTACTTCGGGAATTTCAAATGAGTTTTGCGTTGACCATCTAAGTCATACGTTATATTGGTATTTGTATCGGTTACGCATTGCACTTGGAGTTAAGTGTTACAGGAGATAAGTATCAGGCATTGCCATTAGGTATCAAGTATGGCATTAAATACCACGTAACGATTTAAGCGAGTGGCATTAAGTACCATACAAATCATTCAATGATTGCATCAAACGCCCGGTTCTCGATTGATCTTTTTATCTCGCTACGGTCGCACTTGATACGTCGAAGCAACTTAAGAAGGTGGACTTACACGCCTGACCGACAAATGGAACGTAGTAGGGAGTGCGCAGACGTTCTCCGCTTGAGAGACTGCACGATGGCTGACAATCTTTAATTGTCATCATGACGGACAAGGCCGTTAGGATGCAGGTTTTTTTGTTGTCGTTTTATCAACGTCCGACTTCGAAAAAAAATCGTCGACAGCTGAGGCTTTTCCCTATAAGCAATAACCTCTGCAGGAATCCGATTGTATTAAGCTTGTGACGGTGGCTCTCGATGTGTCGTCAATCTCTTTCGTGTGTCGGCTTCGGCTTGATTGAGAAAACGAATATAACAGAGAAGCCAAATGGAAAGACTAAGAAGCAGTCTATACATTGCTGACCATTCAAATCTATATACAAACATGGTATACAACTCTTTACTTACTTAAAAGCAAGAGCGGGACAATTGTGGCAGGTCTTCCTTTTCTCTGACCTCTGCGCTTGTCGATAAAAGTAAGCCGCGGCTTAAGAAATCCTTGAACGCTGAGTCCTAGCGAAAGACGACATGCGATGAGGTGCACGCAGTAGCCCATCTTAAGCCACATCAAGCACTGGCACAACTCTGTGTCCGCGTCGACGAACCACCTCGTAAAGGCCGCATATCGGACTCCATGGCCTGCTCTTGAAACAGCATCTCTTGCTTGTGTAGTTTCGTGGGTGTGGCCGTGCAGGCACATTTACAGGATTTCGACTCCACTCTGAACAACAAGGGAAACTCGACTGGACTGAACTTGTTCTGTGATGAATGCAATCTAGCTTCTATAATGCGCGTGTGCGGCAAGCCTGTCGTTTTCCTGGAGTAACTTGTATCGTCAAATTAGTTCATCCGACGAGGCAGCAGAAACTTCGAATGGCTTGACTCTTTTGGAACGGTGGAGGCAGCAATCACGAAGCAGCACTGCTAACATGTTGAGCGATACAAGGCCGCGCAAAGAATGATCGCGTTTGAGCTCCCGGTTAAATTGCTCGGCAGTGTTGTTCGTCTTCGCTACCCGGGAGGCGTCATCATGCATTGCCAAGCAGTGAACGGACCAGTAAGCCATTGTCGAGAAAATTTTTGCATGGCGCTCGTACAATCTGGGTAGTTACCCATAGACGTTTCGCCTCTTCAATCCGAAACTGAAGGTCTTCGTTGTTGCGGGAGTAGTGCATTCGGTACACTTGCTTGTAGAACGATTTTCGCGATGCTTCCGGAAGACCACTAGTATATTTTTTCACGTTCATCATGACGTGAAAAAAAACATCAGGTAGAGCGTTTGTTGCACCTGACCGAGTTGTTTCATTACGACTGCTTCAAAGGAATTTCGTTGGGCTTGATCCGCGTCAGTCATGACATACTTGAGCTCAGGTAGATACCCTTCAACCGCTTGGAATAACTCAAAAGCTGAACGAAGAATGGATTCAATCTGTGGTTGCTTCGTGTCCGACGTCATGAATATGGCAACAAGACGGAACGTGCGGTGCACGTCAGACATGTCTAACACAAAGACCGGAAAGCCACACGTGTTGAGTTTGTACGTTGCGTCGGCGTGAAACGTGTGCGTAGAAGCATGACTGAGGCGTCGAATAAGGCGTTTTGTCGTAAGCCGATCACCAGCGGCGATGCATCGGATCCGTCGTTGAGGCTGGGCTCACCATAGTCATTCGTTCGCAATCCAAATGTGAACGCTGTAGTCTCATGAGATCTGCTCGAAAGCGCATGTTTACAACGAGCTCTGCATCGCTGCGATATCATTAGAATCGTTCATCTTGTTTCGCCGGTAGTGGCTGGAAAGACGCTGGATACGCGATAGTAGTCCTTCAACGGTTTCCAGGTTCATCGAGTCGATCAGTTGATTCAGAATGCGAGAAGGTTTCACCTTTTGCTCTGTCTGCTCCCTCACGAAGCGCTTCATCTTCTTGTTCATTTTAGGCTGGGGTGGCGACATTGCTGTTGTAGTATGGTTACCAACTTGAAAGATGCAGCATCGCTTGGACTCAGAGCACACGAGCGTCTTCACTCGCCAGCTGCACGTTCCTTCTTGGGCAAATTGAGCGCACGCAGTGGATACACACTTGAAAACGGCGTAGCGCATTCGGTGTTGGTTCACGTTCACGCGGCACACTTGGCACGTCTCCAGCTGGCTTTTGTGCGTCTTGTATGACTTATGAGCATTGAGAACGCATCTGTCTCTAGCTCCGAGCAATCGGAGAGAACGGTAGACCACTGGTACTTTGGGTGCATGGTTGATATGGTAATGCCGTGAGGAGATGATGCTGACGCTCTAGTAGGCGTCCAAAGCGATTTGGCTGTAAAGAGCTCAGGTATATTCCTCGAGGGCTCGGTCTCTGGCAGCGAATCACGAGTGACTTCTCTGTAAACCATCCATTCCACATGTATTTGTGAGCTGTATGGTTTGCCCTAGATCGGCAGATTCAGCAATCGCTCTGTAAAAAACGATTGACTCGATGTTTTTATCTGTAAATATGTGGCTCTGTCGCTCAAATATCTGGCTGAGAGCCGTCTAGGTATTCTGAACTCGATTGGCAGTCAGTCTGAACTTGAACGTAAAAAGGTGTAGTTCGTGTACGCAGTCATGCTGCAGCCTCGGGGCTTCGTTGACGCAGTATGGGCATCTGGAGCGGCTAGGCTAGGAGGAGAGGCTAGGAGGAACGCAGAGGCAGGCCTGGTGACGAAATCATCGCAAGTGAAGCCTGCGTGGCGACGAGATGGCCACAGAAAGCGCTGCCGGTTTCAGGAGGGGCAAGATGCACGTAATGAAAAGGTAGCGCTGGGGCGGAGGACAGGCACACGGCTGGGCAGGCGTGCCACACCTATGGTCAGCGGCGGGGGTGCACGCGCGCAGCATCAAATGCAATCAGTCTTCGTCGGGTCTTGTGGTCGAGTGCTTCTTGACAGGCTCTGTTGTAGTGTGGGAAAGGGGGTAGGAGAGATTGGGACAGGCGACGTGCGTGTAATGTCGCCTTCCCGATCCCTCCTAACAGAATCAGACGGATTGACAAGCCTGTACAGTGTATATTATACTATGTTTTCTATTGGTCGTTATCTTGATAGTGTACCTGCTCTTCATCCGTGCAAAAACTCAATCAGTGCGGTTCCGTGCACCTGCACGGAATTTACGCTATACAGTACTGCTTTTGCTGGACAAGTGCCGTCGCTGCTGGACCTGGCGCTGTCCACTCCGTCGAGTGGTGGCTTCCAGCCACATTCCCATCATCACCCCCACCATCCTCCGCATCCAATGAATCAGAACCAGCACAACCTGCCGCCCTCGCTCCAGTCATTTCTGCTCGAGCCGCTCGATCAGTCCTCTTGTTTTCGGGCGCGACAGGTAATCAACCGGATTGCATCTTCCTCAATTTCTTCAGGATTCCTGGTACACAATTCCGGAGTGGAGTCCCAGACTGGGATCAAATTTTGGAATTCATAGCCTGACTGGAACAGAATTTCTTGTGTCACAGCTATCGCCTCGACGACATTGAATAGATTCGAGGGCAAGTCCACGAGGTCTTGATTTACAATCGTCGGGAGAGTGACTCGCCGGGCGCTAAGGAAGTTCAGCCATGATCCTCCCTGCGCCAGTCGCTTCGCCGTACGGAGAGTACCTGACCTGTAAGCCATTACTTCCCATTCCTCGAACTTGGGTGGATCCGCGGTCGGCGGGACCGTCATCCTCGGATTACTTCTCCCCCATCTCATCACTATTTGTCATACCACCTGTTTCTCCTTATCGTCCAGAGCTGGCTTAGTGAAAGCGAGTACTGGCAACTTGCGTGGAGAGGGAATTGGAGCATCCTGGGCCGGGCCATTGGACGGTGCAGCTTAGAACCTGTACAATGGGTCTTCCCGTGGCCATGGTTCGACTGCTAGAGCTGTAGTAGCTGGCTGACGCCTGTCACCGGCAACTCCTGCCGCTGGCACGTTCGCTGGTGGCGGCGGTCTGTTTGGTGGTGTGCCACTCCCACCGTCTCAGGCACCCATGAGGCTGTTTGCTGTATTGGCGGGGAAGGCGGTTGCTGCAGAGTCGATGGTGGCATTCTTCCGCTGGCTCCTTGTTGCGGCCCGAGCTGTGACGGCAACAGTGACTGCTGTCTCTGGTTGAAAGGGATTTGCGCGATCATAGGAGGCTTTTCAGCTACGTGCAACTGGGGTTGCTCCGCCTAGCTTTGACGGCCAATTTCTATCTTTTGCACACCTCTGACGGCCTGATCCGGAACGGTAGGGTCTTGAGTGAGCATCCAGTCTGGAACTGTCACTGGGATGTAGTATCCCCCCATTGGGTGACCTACAACGTGGCGAAACTCATAACCGGGGTGACTCAGCACGGCTGAAGCTTAGCCGAACCAGGAACATACGTCCTGGGTATGTAGTGGCTACTGGAGCTGGTCCCGGTTGAATTTGCAAAGGCACGGGTCAGAAAGGCGGAGCTACAGGTGCAGCTGTCACGGGCACGAGCATATATCCTCGGGGGATAGCAGAATCCACTTGGGGTGTCAATCGAGCAGGCGACGACATAGACACATTATTTCCACTTCTTGATCCCACACTTTCTTGGTCTAGCAGTTGTTGTCGACGGTTCTCTTGCACTTCACGCAGCCTTGATACTCCTCTCGTTTTGTTCTTTTTGGTTTTTGAGCTGGCTGCATTCTGCGAAGTTCTGAGTGTGTTTGGACTGGTGGCCCTCCCGATTCTTTCGTTTCCTCATATATCGGAGCCGCCGGGACGAACTCATGTCCAGGCTGAGTTCGCGCTGTACGCATCGACGCGTTAGACTGGACTGACTGTTGATCGTCCTGACTCATCAGAGAAGCGCTGGGACTGGCCCAGACTTCTTGTTCGCGTGTAAGACCTGCCTGGTCTTCTTCGTCCGTGCGCATGTCTTCGCTTCCGACTGCTTCGCCTCTCAAATTGGTCAGACAGTAGCCGACAGACATAGCCGACTGACTTCGTACACTACGACCCTCGTCGATAGTCATGGACCTTGGTCCTTGTTCGCGAATGGTATGACTGACGTCGAGGAGCTCGTAGAACTGTTCCGTACTCCGAACTGATCGTTGACGGTTGCCGCTGGGCATAGAAAATCACTTGGTGTTCAGGACGGGGCAAGGGGGCTGACGATGCGTTACTGGATTGCTCTGCGGCATAACTGGCGTCAGACCGCATTTCCTGGGCCGCCATGTCGATCGACTCGACGGGTCGGAAGGAACTTGATTGACTGGAATGTGGTGACACATGGTGCTCCAGATCTTGGATGCTCATAGAGAACTCGGACGGCGCCGCTTTGTAACCCGCGTCGTAGTAGCTCGGGGAGCTACTGCTCGAACTGGGTAGCGGGGGTAACGGGGTAGGAACCTCCAGCTGGAGCGTGCTGTGAGTTGCTGAGCTAGCATGACTGGGGGAATTCCATTGTCACGCTGGTAGCGTCGCTTCTACTTCTTGCATCTTCGTTTTCTTGTTCAATGCTGAGTGCGACGCTACTTGGCATCGAGGAGAGTTGGTTGTACTCTGAGACGTCGTCTCGGATGCGTTGACGATCCTCAAGGCCGAACATTTCTTCACTCGCGCTGGGTAGGGAGGACACCGAGGCTCTCTCGTCGACATAGCCAAATCCTTGAGTCGAGCTGGATAGCTGGGACTCAGATCCACGCGAGGGGCGAGGTGATCGGTCAGATCCACCGCGCGAAGTCATCTGGCTTGTAGTTGAAGCTTGGTAATCACGATCTATACCCGATCCGGGCATGCGCACCACTTGTGATGAGGTGGGTTAAGTTCCGTGAGAAACTGACCGCACCGGGGCGTCACTTGTGGTATAGTTTTTCCCAACTGGCCCTAAGGGATGGAGAACCAGTTGGTTAACAATCTCAATTAATTAATATAAGCCAATACCTCACACCGTGTACCGTTGTATGTTCTTTAGATCTAGAGGTTTTCTGTTATTTTGACCATTAAATTATAGAACTATAATGTTACATGATATCAATTTCCACGGCCACGCTCAAGCAAGGTGCCGCTGAATCTATTCATGTTCTCGCTCAGCTCGTTCTGCAGCTCGCTCATCAGTTTCCAGCAGACCCACAATGAGAGCAACTACTCGGGCGGGATCCGAGCCCGGTCGTTCGTGCGCAAATCAGTCTCCAGCTTCGTCGAGGTGCGAGCGAATGTCTAAGCGCGACTTTATACGCCTGACACAAGTCCGTCACTATTAGCCCGCCGAGATTCCTCCTCACGAGAAATACTGGCGTGAACCGCAAGCCAAAACAGCACCCAAGTAATAACAGACGTGCCAATCAAAATGTGAATCAAACAGCGATATTTTTCGTTCACACCTTTTTCTGCTGGAATATCCTATGCTAGTTTTTGTGTCTGTTGTGTCGAATACTTTTCTACCATTAACACAAATATACAGGACTGTGTCAGCATGCAGCAAGCTTTATTTATCCCCTCGTGAAAGGTTGCATTCTCTTTCTCGAGGGGATAAATAAAGCCAATGCCCAAGACTTCCAACAGCACTACCTTCAAAATTGCAACTAACAGCAGCGCCTTGGCCATCTACACCTCCATTTACAGAATCAGCGTGAGGGCCTGCGACATGACCACTAACACCGTCACCTATAGAATCAGTGTCAGCGCCTGCAGTAGCGCCTTGGCCACCTACACCGTCATCTACAGAATAAGCTTGAGCCCCTACAGCAACATCATGCCGCCAACGGCGCCGTCTACAGAATCAGCGCGAGGGCCTGCGGAGCGCCATGGTCTAACAGCGCCAACTGCGTCGTGCCCATAGCAGCGATTTTTACACCAATAGTGACTCCTTCAGACTAAGCGTGACCACTAGCAGCATTACCATGACCACCAACAGTGCCACCTGCAGAATGACCACTAACGTCCTCAATAGTGCCATCATTTGGCGGACCCGCTTTGAGGGTTTTTGTTTGTTGGGTTAGTTTTTCTATTTCTAATTCTAAAAGTTGTCGAGAATGTTTGTATTTTGGAGTTTTATCCAATCACAAGCCTTGATGAATCTATATCTTGATGGGAAAATGGACGAATATTGGGGACACCCACCACTTGTGGTGATGCATATTGCAGCCAAAAATCAATATTTGGCAGTATGAATGAATGATACGAATAGATTGTCATTTGAATGGACTTTGCGTGGTATATTGTTGTCTCCTGGACACTCGCAGCGCAATTAAATGAATCTTCGGAATCCCCAGGAATAGGTGGTCATTTAGGCAAAAGTGGTGTTGATCGACTTAACAGGGACCTTTCAAATATATTATGCTGTTGTGGTTAATGGGTATATCATAAAACAAAGGTTTTTCTGCGAAATGTCCTTTTGTGAGATTTTATCTATATCTTTACCCTCAAGCAATAATCTAGCTGTAAAGATAAAGAACGCGTTGCTAGACCTCTCTATTGGGCAAATGCAAGCATTCACATCTTACTCCCCTACCCTGACCGTCATCTCAGGGCCATCCAAACGTCAGAGTGATGGTCCGTCCGACCTACTCAGACGGTCATAGGGTCATTCCGTCATCCAATGGCGCCGACTCCAATCTCCTCCGCAGCTACCATGGCTCCCGCGTCGCTCCCGCACCAGAGCGCCCATGCTGCTGCTGGACCAGCACCAAGCCGTCGCATTCTAGTCACTGGCGCTGCTGGCTTCATCGGTTTCCACACATGCGAGGCGTTGCTGGCGCGTGGCGATGATGTGGTGACCGTAGATGAGATGAACGATTACTACGACGTGCAGCTCAAGCAGTCCAATTTGGATTACCTTGTGGACACATTTGGCGCTAAGCGCGTGGCTGTCTACATTGGCGATCTATGTGACCAGAACCTTGTGCGACGCGTGCTCAAGGAGACGGCTCCAGACGCTATCATCCACCTGGCGGCGCGTGCTGGCGTGCGCCCGAGTATCGACAACCCGTTATTGTACATCCAGTCGAACGTCACGGCAACCGCCATCCTGTTGGACGCATGTGGAGAGCACGGCATTAGCAAGTTCGTCTACGCGTCTTCCAGCTCTGTCTATGGAGGCAGCGACAAAAGCTCGTTTAGTGAGAGCGACGTGGTGGACTTCCCCGTTAGCCCGTACGCGGCGACCAAGAAGAGCTGCGAGCTGTTGGCGCACACATACCATCATCTATACAAGCTTGACTGCATTGGTCTGCGGTTCTTCACGGTCTACGGGCCACGCGGGCGTCCCGACATGGCGCCGTTCAAGTTCATGGACCGAATAGCGCGTGGCCTCACAATCGACCAGTACGGTGACGGTTCGTCTTCGCGCGACTACACGTACATCGACGACATTGTGCAGGGCGTCGTGTTGAGTCTGGACAAAGCAAACGGCTGCGAAGTGTTCAACCTTGGCAACGGCTCGCCCATCTTCCTCACGGACTTCATCTCGACCATCGAGCAGATTGTGGGCAAGAAAGCCACGATTAACGTCACATCGGAGCAGCCTGGCGACGTGCCGCGCACCAGAGCCGACGTGACCAAGGCCCGCACCATGCTGGGTTACGAGCCCACGACTCCGCTTGCTGAGGGTCTGGCCAAGACCTGGGCGTGGTACTCGAACGAGTACGCCACCGTAACAAGAGACCAATAAAGTATGTGTACTGTATCGCATCCTCCTTTCTGCCCTCTGATGAGGCCATTTCCCGCGGATGACCCAGTTATCCGTCGCTTCAACATGGCGGCTGGCGCTCCAAGGGCTCACTCATTCGTGATCTTCCGCAGCATCGATCATGCCGCTCGCCAACTTCCCTCCCCTCGGCTCTGGTGAGCTCTCTGGTCTCCCGCCGCCGATCCCATTGCGCGTGCTCTTTGGCAATGCCGACAAGCGCCTGCCGCGCATTTCAGCCGACGGACGGTACTACGCATATCTGGCCGACGATGACAAGGGCGTGACGAACGTGTTTGTCAAGCGAGTCAAGATCGAAGTCTCAGAGGAAGGCGCTGTGCTGCATGACGCTGAGCCGCAGCAGGTGACGCACGAGGAGCATCGGCCCGTGCGCCTGCTATACTGGACCAAGAGCGTGACGTGCCCACGCCTGTTGTACGTGCAGGACCAAGCCGGCAACGAGCAGTTCCACGTCTTCCTCGTGGACTTCGAAATGGACGAATACGACCGCGTGCAGCAGCTGAGCGTGCGTGACCTCACGCCATTCGACAACGTCACGGTCATGTCACCCAACATGACGAGCATCCATCTGCACAAGCGCTTCCCGGACAAGCTGTTAGTGACGCTCAACAAGCGGGACAAGCGGCTATTCGATCTGCACTGCATTGATCTCAGCACGGGCCAGGAGCACGTGGTCATGGAGAACCCTGGTGACGTGGCCAATTGGATCGTGAACGACGAGTTCTACGTCTGGGGCTGCGCCACAGCCAACCCAAAGGACGGCAGTACGACGTTGCGGGTGCGATCCATCTTGGAGCAGACGGACGCGGCCCAGTGGAAGACCATCGCTGTATGGCCGCACGGAGAGACTGGCAAGGTGCACGCGTTCTCCAAGGATGCACTCGGGGTTTATGTTGAAACCAGCATCACGCACTCTGGAGGCAATGTCGAGAACACCAACACGAGTCGCCTAGTGCTGTTGTCCACAGCTGACGGGAGCGAGTTGGAGGTGATTGCGCAGGATCCGCTCTGCGATCTAGAGCGCGTGTCGTTCAACGAAGACACATGGCGACCGCAGTTTGTGAGCTTCGAGTACTTGACGCAGCGCATTGAGGTGTTCGATGTCGACGCGAAGAAAGACATCGAGGCCCTTAAAGCCGTTTGCGTGGGCTCATTCTATCTCGTGAGTGCGAGCGATGACAACCGAACGTGGATCGTAGCTGAGGAGCCGGACAACGGATCCATGAAGTACTACATCTACGACCGTGCGACTCGACACTACGCGCTGCTCTTCGACACGCGACCAGAGCTGGCCAATTACCAGCTCGTGCGTATGCGAGCCCACGTGATCAAGACTTCGGACGGCGAAGACATGGTAGCGTACTTAAGCTTGCCACACGGAGTTGAGGCCAAGCGCTTGCCCTTCGTGCTAAATGTTCATGGCGGTCCTTGGGGTCGTAACACCTCGCGCTTTGACCCGATGCATCAGTTCTTCGCCAACCGCGGATATGGCTGCCTTTCTGTTAATTTCCGCGGTTCGGTGGGCTTTGGGAAGCGCTGGGTGAACTTGGGCGACCTCCAGTGGGGAGGCAACATGCAGCAGGATCTCACAGATGCTGTGCACTGGGTGGTTTCTCAAGGCTTCGCAGACAAAGACCGCGTTGCGATCTACGGTGGCAGCTACGGCGGCTACGCTGTACTCGCTGGACTGGCCTTCACGCCGGATCTGTTTGCGTGCGGCGTGGATATTGTCGGACCTTCCAACCTGCAGACACTACTGGCGGCCACGCCGGCGTACTGGGAAACCATGCGCAAGATGCTCACGCTGCGCATTGGACCTGTGGAGACCGATCCGGAGTTTAACAAGCGCGTGTCGCCGCTCTTCCACGTTGACAAGATGCGCAAGCCGCTGTTGATCGCTCAAGGCGCCAATGATCCGCGAGTGAAGCAGTCTGAGTCAGACCAGATCGCGCGCAAGCTGTTCGCCAACAAGCACGAGGTGCAGTACATCGTGTACAAGGACGAAGGCCACGGCTTCGCTCGCGCTGTGAACAAACTGCACTTCACTGGGCGCGTGGAGAAGTTCCTGGCCGAGCACTTGGGCGGGCAGCAGGAGCCTCTGGACGCGAGCCTTATCCATGGCCATTCCGCCGTTGACGTCGATGTGTCCATCTTGTGAGCTGGTCGTTCATCTTGTCTACTGTGCACATCAATATAATACCCCGTGGTCTATTTCAATTTGCTTGTTTACCAGACATTTCAATGAAGGAGGGGCTATAAATGACGCAGCCACTGTGAGCTGACTGATGATTTCGACATTTTCGACAGCCCGCTTCTTGAAGATATATTCCATTTTTCCAGTGCGGGAAACTGAACCACCCACCCAAAGGGGTCTCGAAGCACCAGCCCAAGCAGCCAAGCCATGGGCAAACAGCGGCACGCGCGCGCTAGCGGAGCCAGCCGGCCGCCCCGCGCAGTGGCCGTAAGCACCGGAGACAGCGTGCGCGCGTCCACGTACGGCTCCATCTTGGGGCTCTCGACGCTGCCGCCCGAGGCCAAGAAGCAGATCGAGGGCAAGAATATCTGGGAGGAGTACTATCCGCTCATCCAGCCTGCGCACCAGTACCACAATCACGGCAATGACTCCAACTACTTCTTCCACGGCATGTTCTCGCTCGATGTCACGTCGGCTTATCGCGACGCAGTCATTGCATTCCTCGTCACGCTCTTCTCCATGGTTGTACTCGCGCTCACGGGCCTGGTCTTCTGCAAGCAGTGGGGCATGGCTCCCAACGATCCGATCGTTGCTGGGTTCCAGATGCTCTGGCTCGTCAGTCCAGCGGTTGCGTCACTTTCGCTGCGCAACAGTACGTGGCGCAAGGAAGGATGAATGGATGGCCAAGAATGGATTTGACTGAGGGGGCTCTCTTTTGTTTATAGTCGCAGATCTGCGCCTCAAGGCCTGCAATACGCCGTCTCACTGGAACATTCCGCCGTTCCATCACCTGTTCAAGTGCTTCCCCACACGCACGATGCTGCGGCTCTCCTTACTGAGCTACGCGGTGCCTGTGCTGTGTGAAGTGGCTGCATTCTCCCTCACAGCCGCCACGCGCACTGTGAACCCAGTAAGTGGCTTCCAAGCGCTGGCAATGGCTCCTTTTCGAACTCACGATGTTTTGTGTCAGTTCAATCGGGCCTTTGTGCAGAAGCTGGAGATGGTCTTCAGCTTCAACGACGTGGATGCCCTAGACTCTGGACTGGTCTTCTATGTCTTTTACATCTGCTTCTTCGGCATCTTTTGGGATCCGCTGCCGCCCAGGCGGTTTGATCTAGGCCTGGCCTTGGGCTATCGCCGCATCGGTGCGTCTTCACTTGTCCCGACCTTTATGTAATACGGGGCTAAACTATTGGATTTATCTGTAGGTTGCAGCTGGTTCCTCTTTGCGCTCGTGCAGGAGATCGGATGGAGTGGCTCGCTGTTTCCAGGTAGGTCATCCTTCATTGTTGTTGCCTGTATCACCAGCACTTAGTTGAGACCACGCAGCGCTGGAGATTGTGTTCAGCCACAGCACAACGCTGGCGTCGGCAGCCACTGGAATGATCTGGGCTCTGTGGCACTGGCCCATGATCATCGCGGACGCCGTACAGGCCGTGCCCATCGGGTCCGGCTATACTGTCGTGGAAACGCGGTCGTTCCATTTGCTGTATGTGCTGTCGGCGTTCACGCTCCTGCTCGTGGGCGCTCGAATCATCATGTGCTGGATCCAAGGCCATTCCAGCCATATCATCTGGTCCAGCGTCATCTACCATGCCACCCACAAACTGTACGTGACGCTCTCTCTCTCTGCTTGTTCAGCACATGTGAACTGACGCTGTCCGTGCACAGCTTCATCATCAGCGTGTTTGGCCAACTGACTGCGCCGCTGTACGAAAAGGTCGAGCTCTTCAGCTTTTTCAGCTCGGAGGCGTCCATCTCGGTGCTGGTTACGGTCTGGTTCTCCACGTGCATCCTATCGCAGATGTTCCGCTGGACGAACCTCATGCCGCTACTGCGCCGTTCATCGTCCACCGTGGCGCGCGCCATCGCAGCGTGAGCGCAGCGACTGCAGCGACTGCAACTCTATCGTATTTAACCGTGTGGGTCTCCAATTGCAAATTCAAATTTCATTTTGCATGTCTGTTATAAGCGATACTGCGAGGGAAAATCTGCGACAGGGTACCGTGTTTTGCCACGGCGAAATTCTTCCAATCATTTTCCGAGTCAGGTGGCGCGTGCGACTGAGACGATGGGCAGCGGCGCGAATGCCAGACGAGGCGGCCGGTCGCGGTGCCTGGCGCTGCTGCTGACGACAGCGCTCGTGGGATGCTGGACGCCCTCGTGCACTGCGCTCGAGACGCAAGAGCTTCTCTCGTTGCAGGTGAGTGATTGGCTCTGTGCGCGATGGGTGACTGAGTGCCAGACGTTCGTCCTGCTGACTCTTAATGACGTCCAGGTCCCTAGCGTCGTCTTGCAGAAAGTGGCATTTGCTGCTACGATTCATCTGGACGAACTCAAGAACGGTACGTGCTGAGTTGTGGTGCTTTCCTCAGTGCAAATGGGTCATGATGGTGGGAAACGCATGCACAGGCTCGGTCTATCCTCGTTACTTGTCGTACACGATCGAAGACAGCAACGGCACGGTGGTCAAGAACGGCAGCTTCGAGACCGTCGACGCGGAGGGCAACTTTCAGTCGCAGTTAGAGTATGAGGCTCGTGCGATTACGTTTTTGGCCTTCGGTCTGCACAGCTTGACCACCACCATCACAGAGCTGAACCACACCGACAATGCCACGGTGCCGTTCATTGCAACCCTGGAGTCGACCGTGAACGTTCTGCCAGGCTATGTCTCGCTGCTGCCGCCCATCGTCACTCTGGTCATGTCGGCGGCGCTCAGTCAGGTGCTGATCGCGCTGCTGGCTGGCATTTGGTGCGGCGCGACAATCGTGGCACAGGGAGACGCGTTCACGGGCTTTCTGCGCACGTTCGACAAGTACTGGGTCGAGGCGTTTCTGAACGACGGCCATGCTGGCGTGCTCTTGTTCACGATCATTCTCGGCGGCACGATCGGCGTTGTCCAGAAGGGCGGCGGTGGCCACGGACTGGCCATCTTGGCCAAGGAGTACATGACAACGTCGCTGCGCATGCAGCTGTCTACTTGGTTGCTCTGTCTCCTCATTTTCTTCGACGACTACTCGTGTATCCTGATCATCGGTAGCTCACTGCGCCAGGTATTGAGCGAGACGGGTGTGAGTCGAGAGAAGTTTGCTGCCATTATTCACGTGCTGGGCGTGTGCCTTCCGTCCATGGGTACGAGTCTGCGCTCATATCCCGTCACCTCAACGGAGTGCTGACGTCTTGTTTGCTGTAGCTCCAGTGAGTTCGTGGGTGGGCGTTGAGATTGGCTACGTGGCCGCCCAGCTTCGCGATCTGAATTTGGACTGGGATCCGTTCCTCACATGTCTCTCATGCCTGCACTATCGATTCTTCCCCATCCTCTTCATCGCCTTCATCTTCATCACGATCATCTGCGAGAAGGACTTCGGCCCCATGGTGCAGTTCGAAAAAGACGCGGTGTCATCCCCAGTGCAGACCGAGTACGCTATGACGCCCGTGGAGCTCGGCCCCTGCGCCAGTCCGACACCTGAGCTCGGCACGCTTGAGCCAGACCCGCGCAAACCCATGCGCTGGCCGAATGCCGTGCTGCCCTTCCTGTCCATTATCACGCTAACCTTCTTGGGCATGGTGTTTGACGGCTTCAGTCGCTTGCACAAGATCGATCCCACAGGAAACTACGACATTCTGGACGCTCTGAGTAACTGCGACTCTGTGTCGGCGCTGATCCGAGCCTCAGCTGCTGGATGGGTCATCGCAGTCGTCTTGCTTCTGTTACAGCGCATCATCACGCTGGACCAGGCGACCAAGGCGTGGATGGAAGGAGTCAAGGACATTCTCGACCCGACGCTTATCCTGATACTCGCGTGGGCTCTGGGCACCGTGATCCAGGAGGTAAACGTAGCGCCCTTCATCGCTTCAGTCGTGGGCACGGAGATCAAGCCCGAGTACCTCCCAGCGATCACCTCGGCGCTGTGCTTTGTCGTCTCGTTCGCCACCGGCAGTTCCTTTGGCACCATGGCCATCATTTTCCCCATCATTTCGCCGCTCTCGTACTCGATTAGCGGAGGTGACGCACAGAACCTGATGCAGTGCTTTGGAGCGATCCTGGGCTCTTCGGTGTTCGGAAATATCTGCTCGCCCATCGCCGATACCTCGATCCTGGCTTCGCTGTCGGCCCAGATTCCGCTCAAGAACCATGTGCGAAGCATCTTGCCGTATTCTTTGCTGGTTGCAGCCGTGTCAGTGCTGGGCGGTACACTGCCAATCGGACTCAACCTGTTCAGCCCGTTCACGGCCTTCGGTATCTGTCTAGCCGTGCTGCTGCTCGCAGTCGTCTTCGGGGGCACGAAAGTCAACTCGCGCTTCCGAGCGCTCTCGTCATGCAGCTTTCTCAGCGCTTCCCCACCGTCCAAGTACAATCAAGGCAGTGAGTCGCAGCCGTTGCTTCCCAGTCGATACTAAGCGTGTGAATCAAATGGAAATTTGGATACAGCACTATTGATGCTTTCACGCTGGACTCGACTGAGTAAACAGGAATCTATTAAGACTTAGGCCGTTCACCACAGCACTCTATGCCTGGATTCGTTGCTTGGTCATCATGCAATGCGGGGTGCCAGCATCTTGATACACCTCGTCGTTGATGCGAGCGTATCCGAGCTTTTCGTAGAAGCCACGCTTGTCAAACTGAGACGAGAGTGCAAGTATCTCGACCCAATCAGGCAGCAGAGTGTCCAGGCTGTCCATGAGCTTGGCACCGAACCTCTTGCCGCGGCACTCGGAGAGCACGGCCACGCGACCTATTTTGGCCTTCTTGTGCTCTCGATCCAGCAGTGCCCGAGCCACGGCCACGTACTCGCCGGTCTCGGTGTCTTGGCCCAAGAAGTGGAAAGTTGTGGGGAGGTCGTCAGCCGGATCCTGCTCCACGCTCTCGTCGTAGCCCTGTTCGTCCAGAAACACTCGAGCGCGAATGCGCATGGCGATGGACATCGCCTGGTTATCGAGGACACGGGTCACGTGCAGCGTCATGGAGACTGAGCGCAGGAAGCGGGAGATAAGATTATGAACCTTAATAAGTTGCATGAAACAAAGATAGCTTTTGATTGGAGAAAAATCCCAAGCGCATCAATTGGAGCGATTACCATCGCCGTGCTATTAACAGAGTTTAATATTAGCCGAATGATATGAATTTTTATTGGCAGTACATAGTTAAAACTGTTCGTTTTTACTACAGATAGTCAAACAGTACAGTTGTCGCAGAATGTGTATAGTAAGTGTATAGTAGCTAGTTGTGGTTGCCATTGCGAAAGAAAACATACCGAAACGAAACGAAGGCAGGAAGGATTGTTGTGTGCAACCTTTCGTGTACTGGGAGGGGATGTTAGTATGCTTGTGAGTTT
>JAADVW010000592.1:0-21388 GCA_023335875.1 Elongisporangium prolatum | reverse complement strand
TGTGACGGTGATAACTTCGACGTTGAATATTTATTCCACACGCACAATTGATTAAATTTTAAATCTCTCTCCGAAACGTAGCATTCATCATAGGGCAGGTTGCTCATAATTATCGTTGGTTGTTGTTGTTACTTGTTATACCTTAGTGTTCCATCCATCAGGATCAACTCACTTTTTATTTTTATATTTTGATGATTTAGCATATTCATATATTATGGATTCCTTGCATCAGAGCGTATCTAGAAAGCGTAGGCTTATTAATAATTTTCAAGCGATATTAGGGTACTTTCAGGGGTTGCCCCATTTTCTGTGTAATTTCTTGTATAACATTTTAACACATAGATGGGGCTCTTAACGTTTGTAGATGTTACAAAAAAAGTTAAAAAAAGTTGGGAAAAAAAAACGCATGTGGTTGCTCCGAGTATTACTACTAAGCCCTCCTGTGCTTCATGCACAACTGTTTGCCACCACATCCGGCAGTGACTCGAGACAGATTATACTCAGACTTGCCACCACATCCGGCAGTGACTCGAGACAGATTATACTCAGACCATTCGTGCACTGCTGGATTCGGGCGCGACGAATAATTTCGTTCGCGCCGAGAGCTTGTCGGTGTTGCCGCAGGACATGAGCGTCCGTGAAAGTCCTGGCTACATGGTCGTCAAGAACGCTGACGGCCGGGTGCCCCGGCACTCGGTCACCTTCGCGTACGAGCTCGACGGCTTAAACGACTCGGATGAATTTCTTGTGACCGAGCTGAGCGGAGCCTTTGACTGTGTCTTCGGCTTCCCACGGCTCGCTCGTCACCAACCTAACATCGACTGGCTGACTGAAACACCCCGCCCACGAGACATCGATGTGAATGCAGTGTTGGCGTCCCTGAGTGGGACGCCCAACCTTTGGCCACATGTTGTGCCATCGACCCCGATTCCATGACCACTCCTGCGCCTGAAGCGAGCGATGGCCCTATATGTGCAGCGTGTGCCCGCGCAACTTGTGCCGGGCTTGAGCAGGGGTCTCAGGACGTATACGACACGGTAGACAGGGGTTATCGCCTCCTGATGAGCAGTGGCTCACGAGTGAAGAAGAAGTGGTTGAGCGTGGACTCCCACACGCGGTCGGGCCAACGGACCCGCGTCGCGGCGCCGATGATGTGTTCCGGCGCCCAAGTACTTCAGACGTGATCTTTTGGAAGGGTTATCCGAAAAACTGCTTAGATTTATCCAATGAGAAAAAAGATTATCCCAAGTACGTAACACGAGCCCAGACAGCCCTAACGCCTATAGAACATCGGGCTCTCATACTTAACGTACGAGCCGAGCCGTGCTCGTGAGGTTTTTGGGCTCCCCGAGCCCGGGAGTCGGTGACTTAATTCCTTCAATAATGTATAAAGCCTTTAATACTTGATGTTGAGATGTTTCTGAAAAGAACCTCTACATTTGAATACCTTCAGCATTTAATTCTTTGCAAGTGTGCATGGAGAGCTTCAGGACGACTGACGAGGCCACTGTGCTGCTGCCAGCCAGTCCATCGCCGCGACGTGAGTTGCAGCTTCAGGAAGACAGTACAATGACCACAAGTGCATCGCACTCGAGCGACTCGAGCGACGCCGACAACAGCCAGCGACCAGCCAAGATATTCAAGCAGACGGCGCCTCGCCGGCCAAAGAAGCTGCACAAGAACTCGTACTGGGCGCGCAAGGTACCAACCACTTGACACAGTAAGAGATGTGATCTGATCTGCGTGTCTATCGGGTGTCAGGACGAGATGGAGCGCTTGGTCCAGCAGATGAGTGAGCTGTCTGCGCAGCTGGACCTTCTCAAGCAGCACAAGCCGCAGACAGAGGACGCGAGTGACGTCATCCTGACGGCGGAGAAGGAATACTGCAGCGACGACAGCACACATCAGGTGGCGGCTGAGAACGCACGGCTGCGAAAGGCTGTGCAGTCGCAACAATGGGCGCTCTGGGGTGCACACTCGACGTTCTCTGACTGGATGGTACTGTTGCTATCGCTAGTATCGCTGTTGGGAGGAGTACTGACCACTGAATCGCAGAACCAGCAGTTCGTGAACCCGATCAGCAGCTTCATCCACTTGGGCTTTGAGCCGCTGGACCGACGCAAGACAATGCTGCGTATGAAAGACCGTCGCATTGACGACGGCCTTCGCTTCGTGGCCATGCGCAGTGCGAAGCTCAATCCGCTCGAGCCGCATTACTCGGAAAACCGCGGGATGAACACAGAGGGGGACTTTTGCAGCATGCGCTTTGAAGTGCGTCAGTTCTACGGCGTTCGCAGCGTGAAGCAGGTCTTTGATGCGGTCGTAGAGTCCATGCTGGCCATGGAAATCACAATCTCCGAGGCGCTCGGCGGCGTAATCGTGCGTGAAGACTTTGACACGATGCAGAACGGCATCTGCAACCATCGACTGCTGTCGACCGGGCCCTCTGGTCTGCGCCAAGAAAAGAACTCGGCTTCCTTTGCGCAGTTTGAGGCGTTGAAAGTCCATGAGGACTGTGAAGAGCCAGGCTTCGGCATCTTGGTCTCGGACTTCGTGGATGTCGATGATCTGTATCCGTATCGGCCACTGGAGAACTTCCGTCGGGATGTGACTGGCGTGACACTGCTCACGCCGCATCGGAAGCTCATCAAGCGCACACAAACGGATGGACGTAAGGCAGAGACGACGGAACTAGTGGTCACGATGCACCGTTCGATGTTTGTGAAAGTACATCGTCCTCAATTCGATGTGGACGACGCCCAGCTGCGTTCCATGCACGTGTATTCAATGAGCTGGGGCGAAGTCATCGCCAAGAGTGCGTACGATCACCTTGAAGCAATGGGAATCCAGTGCCGATGATGACAGCAGCTCCAGTAACTCCGTCCTGTTAAGGGGGATTGTGTTGTGGGCTCTAATGAGAAGTCTACCAATGTCAGAGGTACCGACACGCATGCTGAAACTCAAGCAATTACAGTTGATTTGGCTCGAGCACTGAGGTGTCACGGCTTTGACGTCGCGTTGTAGACTGGTAATGAGATTTAGTCATTGGCGGAAGCGCATCGCAGGTTTGCATGAAGGAACATCCGTAGCGAGTTAATAAGGATAATATATATCTAGCTCCTCATCTGCATATGATGCCCTTCGCCACCAATTGACGGAATGTGTTTGTGATGGTGGCCTGACCCCAGCGCAGAGTATTCATGAACCGATCTCAAGAGCATATCGTTCAATTCGAATCGCGGCTTGTGTACCTTTGCAAAGGTCACGCGATACATTGTGACCATGAGTCACTCTCATCCGGCGTCGGTCTTCTGTGCGGCGCGAGCAGTGTCACACTTATCACGTCCCGACAAATAGTAGCCAGCGGTCGATACGGATACAGATCGTCAGCATCCACAAAGTCCGAGATCACGAAGCCGAAAGCAGGTCATTGTAGAGTTTTGGAGGTTCAAACTGAGCGAACGAAGCCGAGTTTTTCTCCAGACGCATATCGCAAGGGTCCACAGCCAGCAGGAGACGCCGTTCTCGATCGTTTCAAAGCCGTCACGAACAATCACCCGCCATTTTCAAGTTAAACATGGAATCCATTATTGCGCTTTAAGCTTGTCGTTCTCATGCGGATGCTTCTTCCGAAGAAGATAGAGCACCACCGACCGTTCGTTCGTCCATGGTGCTGTGCTCTTTCGCCAACCTAGCGAGCCCAGTCTCATGGGATGCGTTGATCTTGGTTATCTTGGTCAGTCGTCGACCGTGCTCAGCATCGCTCGAGTGGGACATGTTGGTCGTGGCCATCGTTGTGTTCGATCCTTGCCTGTCCGACCTTGACACAGATTGGTGTCTTGAGAGAGCGGGAACCCTAGAAGGTCTCTTGAACCACGTTACTTGCTTGCTTGGGCGACGAAACGGGGCTGTGACGACGACCGCTGTACCTTGGAGCTCATGGGATAGGACACCGAGACGGTATTGAAGCGTATTTGCTAGCCCCAGAGACGCGAGATTAACTGCTTCTGTGCTGGGAAAGGAACCGTCTTCTCGCCCAGTGGCTGCGATGGCGTGCTTCTTTCTTCATCACTGGGACTGGTCTAGGGCGTCCAGTTGGAACGCAATCTCTTTCGGCGTGTGCGGAAACACAAACTTGAGCACAGTTACGCTCAGAATGAGCTCATGGATGGTTGCAAACGTCACTCCGCGCTGCTCGTCCTGCACTGCGATGCACCAACCACCGCCGCAATCAGAAGACTCACACGTCACTGGCACGAACTGCACACAGCCGTCGTCGTGCACATACGCGATCACAAAGCAGCGAAGTCGCGTCTCGCTGAATCTCAGCAGGAAGGTGCCAGGGGGAGCGTGCTGGAGCATCTGCACGCAGGCGCCCTTGGACAGAAAGCCATGCAACAGGCGTGGCTGCGTGAAGGCCCAGAGCCGAGAGAAGCCGATGCACTCGGTCAGTGGCTGGAACCAGCGCCAGAAGGCCGCAAACATGGCCAAATCCACGTGGCCATTCATGCTCCCTTGAGCTGGTGCTCGTCCGGATGCGCCCCACACAAGCGTGCTCTTGCGGAAGAAATCGATGCTTCGGAGAGACAACGGCCGCAGGACGGCGTCTTGCTTAAGCTTGGTGGCAAAGTACCGGCTGATCTGCGGTGCCATCCAATCCAGCGGCATGGACTGGTTGGCCATCAGTCGGGTCATCACGGCTGGCGTTGCGAACGCGCTCTCTGGCAGATCAGAGGCGTTCGCTACGATAGCATGAGCCCACACAAGAGCTCCGTCTGTGTCTGAAACCACGAGCTTCACGTGATCGGCCAGCTTCAGGATGCAGAGCTGCTTCAGCGACGAAGAAGCCGTAAGTGACATGGTGATGACGCCTTGGAGTAGATCGGATTCGCTATGGGACGTCTGCAGTTTACTGTGATGGACAATTCCGCCACTGGATGAACTGTTCCACCGATCGCTCTGGACTGATACCAACCTCTTGGTATCTGCGACGCCATCGCGATCGTGGTCATGTTGATGATGGTGATGACGGTGATGATGAGACGACGTTTCACTCTTCACATCAGAGCCGGCATCCTTGTCATTGTCCACACAGAGACCAGCGTTCACTGAGGGGATGATGTAGTTGAGGAACTCATGCTGGTCCAGCTCCAGATCCTTCTTCTCCAGAAACTGCGCCACTGCGCAGATCGTTCGCGGATGACCCCGCAGCTGACGGATGATCGGGTGGTCCCCAAACGCTGTCAGGTCCGAGCTGCCGGAGCCCATTTCGTGCAATTTAATCTTGCGCGGCGCCCGCAGCGTGAACAGCAGTGCCGCTTCATTGGGTGGCAGTCTGTCCACGGCCACGATCTTTTCGCCCACGCCGTCCATGGCCCCGACCTTGCCGTCTCCCGTGAGCACGACAGCTAGCGAGCTCACACGTCGCAGAAGTAATGCCAGCAACGCTCGGAGTCTGGAGTCACGGCGAGTCTGGCGATTGCAGCCGTCCAGCACCAGCAGATACGCCTCTCCGAGGCTGCACTTGTGCCGAAGCTGCGTCGCGAGCTCATCACTGTCTTGCATTCCATTCAATCCAAACGCCTTGGCGAATTTCGACACGAGACTCTGGCTGTTGCCGTGAATCAAATGCGCTTCGTCACTGCAGGAAGAGCTTTGGCTGTCAGTCTCGAGCCGAAGGAAGTAGATGTGCTGGAACAAATGCCGCTCTGTGGCGTACTGAGCGCACTGCAGCGCGATCTCTGTCTTGCCAATCCCGCGTTCGCCCGTGATGCTCACGAGCCGCGCACCTTCGACCAAAGACTTGTAAGCGTGATGCACTTCGCGCGACCGGCCGACAAAGAATTCGGCCACGGCATCGCACTCGTTCACTGGCAACGGTGGCGAGTGGTCCACGAAATCACCCTCCGGAACGTCTCTGAACAGCGCTTCGACGTGATCTCCATGGCCCAGCAGCTTGAATGTGGCATCTAGCTGAGTCCTGGACCCATGGGCCAAAGCACTGCTAAGATTGTCACTCGCTGTGACGCAGATATCGGCCTGGACCTGGCCGATCTCGAAGGCTCTGGCCACAGAATGGCCTGCGAACAGTGCAGTGTAGAAAGCTTTGGCGAACTCCATGGCCTTCTTGTCCAGCACCTTATCTTCCTTGGCAACCACGACCACGTGTGGCACGCCAGCGCGCACGAAGGCGTCGGCGACGCTCTCCGAGTGGCAGGCGCTGAGGAACACGAGCTGCAGCGGCACACGCGGCGGCTCATGCACAGCGATCCAACCGCCTGGCTCTCCAGAAAGCTCCTGCAGCTGCATGTTGTTGCGTTCGCTGTCGCTGCTGCTGTTGCCTGCGCCGCCGGCCAGCAACAGATCCGAGAGCTCCTGCTGCGACACGAGCTGCGCCTCGCCCTTGGCGGACTCGAACAGCACCTTGCCCGGTACGCCGTGACCGGAGAAGTGCAGCGCACGACAGCCATAGGACAAGACCTTGCGGAACGTGTGCAGATCCGCCACCTGCGAGTGCCACACGAGTTTCTTCTGGCTCTCGCGCACACATTGCAGCAGCAGCTTGCGCTCGTGCTTGACGTCGATGATCTCTACGGGCTCCAGGCCGCCGCCCAGCCCAGGAACAGCAGACAGCACGTCATTTGCGCCAGACGACCTAAGGCTGCTGCTCTTCCACTCGGCCCCGTGGCGACAGCGCACCACTAGCGGCGACGAGTGCAGATGCGCGAACATGGCCGTATGGTGTCGCAATAAAAGAAGATTGCGGGCAAGAATAAAAGAATGAAACCGTGGGTACACTGTACCCCTAGTAAGGGTACAGCTCCATTGGATACTCGGGTTCATGACCGCCGCAGACTGGGTACTCCGCAAGAAGCCATGGGGACGCTCCCCTGTCATGGCCACGAGCAACGCGCGCTCTGGAAGAAGCTGCCGACGTCTGTGGATGCAGGGATCGACTCTGTTTTCATGCAGATCCAAACGAAATGGACCAGACATAATCCATTGCGTGTCATGGCATTCGCTGGAGAAGCCTCAATGGATCATCTACAACAGAGTGTGATGGCACACGCAAGTGACATCGTGGATAAGCAGACAATAGAAACTGCTTCCAGCGGAAGAAATCCAGAGCATGAGCAACTGTGTCTCCAAGTGGTGCTGGCCATGCAGATGAAGGTGCTGCATAGCATACTGATTACGAGTCTGTACCTGTTGCCCAGTTGGCAAAGACAGCTCACCGATGCCAAGTCTCCTTCCAGAGCCTTTTACCGACGAAATGTCGGTATCAACATGCTGAAACGACTGCGTGAGACTCAAGAGCTTGGCAACTGGAGCGACCAGGAAGCGTCTGCGTTCATAGCGACCTACTTTAGCGATACGTTCGGTCTAAGTCGCAAGGAATTTGTCATCACATACAGCATTTCGCTCCAGAAACTCATCAAGTCGACGCTTAGTCGCAAAGTCATGACGTCAAGCCTGAAGAAGCAGCTCATGGCCATGCCAGCCTCAGTGCTGAGTGAACTTCCAGAGTTTGCCATGGACGCTGTATTGCCCTGGACACCAGTCATGCAGGAGACTATGGTGGCCACATTCGACATCCTGCCAGCGCTGACGCTCAAGAGCTGCGCCAAGAGTGAGCGTGTCAGTGCTGATATGTTTATCGAGAAAGCGCTGTATCTTGGTCGTCAGATGTTGACGCCTTTCATGTTAGCGCAACACTCGTCAATCTACAGCAGTGGAAATATCAGCGTCCCATTTGCTGGTTACCAGTTCAAGTTGAAAGCTCAAGTAGATCTCTTACTCAAGAGTGCAGACGCATCATCTGAAGCGCTGCTGCAGGAAAGCGTCGGGGCTTTGGCTGGTGGATTCTTACCGCTGGTGTCAGACCCTCGTATTATGTCTGGGGTCGGCCCACTGCTCCAAATCCCCGAGTTTGAGCTGCTAGCATGTTCACGTCTGCCACTGACTATCGAAATCACGCTGCAGTTGCTGCGCATTGGACTCAAAGCTGTTGGTGCAGAGGGCAAGATCTTCAAGCCCACCATCTACGGCAGAAGCCAAACACGCGATTGGAGCAAGGTCTATGTGAGTCTCTCAGGCAAAGTGAGTGCCCGCACAGTGTTGGACAAGACTGCATGGTATCTCAGCACCACGCTCACGCTCGGCGCGATGGTGGGCCAGGTCGTTGTGACGTTTGCTGCTCCCCCGGTGGCGTTGGTTGCAGTGCCTTGGGTCGCAGGCACCGTCGTCGCTTCTCAGGTCAACAAAACCACGAGGTTAGTGGTGAGTATGGCCTCAAGCATCTCGAAATGGTTCGGCCAAGAGAAGCTGTCGCCCTATTCATTCAAATGGGATCCATCGGAGCCGCTCATGGCTAACGAAGGCCACATTCGCTACTATTTGAGTAACTGGACCGATAAAAACGAGACCCCGGTGACATGGATCGGTGCCAATACGGGCCTGGCGTTCTTTTCACTGATCGCGCCGTTCGCCACTGCTCGGAGTCTGATGGCGACGGAGCCTGAAGGTCTTGCGCATCTGGATGCGCTGCTGTATCCGCCAGCAACTCGAGCAGAGATCATCAAGAAGCTCACAGCCATGCACAAGGTCGTGAACAATTTGACCAAACAGTTGACTCGGCAGACGAAGCAGCACGGAGATCTCCTACAGCCACCAGCTACAGGTGCTTGGGACGCTGCAGTTGCTGGATATGGCGTTTACAGTTACGTATTGAAGCTCAACAAGATGGCGGAGAAGATTGTGAATGGCAAGTCGGTGCTTTGGGACCAGGATTCCTCCTCAATTCAAGTGGCCAAGTATCTGGTCGAGGCCGCTGATGGAGTGGACGATGCCGAGGACATTCTGCCACTGCTCCATGGCGCTATTGAGCGACTACCGGACAATGACGTGACGGATCTACTTGAGGCTGCGTCGTACTCCAGCGATATGACTGCTGCGCTGGAGACGCTGTTTCATGGGCTAGCGGACGAAATCGCTGAATCCTTTTGCGATTACACCGACTATGCAGTGTATTTGGCTTCTTGTATGGCTGATGTTGCCATGCAGGCTTGGATCTGACTTCTGTAGCCATGCTGATTAATAGCACGTCTGGGGTTTTATTCCCCAGCATCAATATCCCAAACACCAAAGACGTGGAGTCAGAACCACTGGAAAAAATGGAAAGAGGATATGGATACCGTGCTGCGGCGGACTCTCTCTGCTGTGACCAGTGCAGAGCAGATAGTCGCCGTCCGTCCGCCCAGACAGTCGAACGCCCATCTTCTCATATGCTCAAAGGACGCGAAGGAGCCGCGCTCTTTGCTTAATGCCGCGTCTTTGTCCAGCAGAACAGCCGCTTCCACTGCTTTCCCATGAAATTCCGAATACGCTCAGCGACACAGATGATACAGAGTGGTTCCATCCATCATGAGCTTCTCTGATTAAGTCTCTCTAGGCTACGTCAAGAGCAGATTCCCTATATTATAAACACCGCTTTCTGGGCCAATCGAAAGACTCAAAGCTCTGTACATGAAGCTCCGTAGAGGAGACGTCTTTCTGCAGGAGATGCTCGGTCTTTTGATGCAGATGCCTGATGACAGCCCAAGATGCGCTGATTAAGAACCATGAAGTTTCCAAAATATAAAGGTGGATGGCAAAATGGAAACCACGCTCATCCAGTTGACGCTCAGCTTTAAAGGCGTGATGGAAGACTTCAAAGAGCATCTCATTTTGTCACAACTGCGTCGGTCAAAGCGCTTCGGAGCCCGGAATCCACTCAAGGAGTCGCGAATCTCGATATCCTTCTACTTGTTGTTAGTTTCGGACTGTCGGATCAAACTTAGCATCGCACTGTTGTTACGCAAGCCTGCATCAGAGCTACTTGGCTGCCATTGACGATCATGTGCACATTGTGCTTTAAGTGTACGAACTGTAGAGGCTTTCTTGGCGGTCCAAACACAAGGATCATGAGATTTTCTGGTGTTTGAAGAGTTGTATTTTTTTTTTTATTTCGTTCATGATTTCGTTCGCTCCCGCAACCAAATACTACACGCAACAAGTGCTTCAATGACCAGACTTTATCTACAGCAATTTACCAGAAACTACGGGAAATTTCGTTCAAACACCAGACACTTCATGACGTGATTGTCGCCTTGCGGATTCCCCCAAAATCAGCACCCAAATTAAACGCCCTGGCTTGTAGAACTGAAGCAATCGGCACAGCAACTCCATTCTGACCACAGTCCACCTTGTTCCAATTTTGCTGGATTTCTACGCGGTTGCTGAGATCTGGTACAGCAAAAGTTACCTCAAAGCTGTAGTTTTGGGTACAGCTTAGTGGTAACTTTTGCAAGCGTTGCGGGCAAGGTATCATCCTCCAGAAATTTCTGAGCCTCTAGAACCAGCTACCTGAAGCGAAACGACCGTCCAAGCAAGCGTTGATCTGTAGTCCGAGTATTGTACGTTTATGCCGGGAGTGGATGCAAAAATCGATATCATATTTACCCAGATTCAAGCGGAAATGGACCATGCACAACCCTCTACGCGTCATGGCGTTCGCTGCGGAATCATCGAAGGAACACATGCTAGCGAGCACGAACAAACATGTCGACGAACTGTTGAAATCGCAACGAAGTCGTATCAATAAAGATCCAAACCACCAGCATCTTGGTGTTCAAGTGGTGCTTGCCACGCAAATGAAGGTGATGCATAGCGTGCTAATCACGTGCCTGTATCTGCTGCCCAGTTGGCAGCGCCAGCTTTGCGGTCCCAACTCGTGTTCCAGGGCATTTTATGACCGGTACGCTGGTAGCAACATGCTGATTCGTCTGCGTAAAACTCCAGAGTTTCTCAGCTGGAGCGTGGGAAAACGGCGTCATTCGTTGAACAGTATTTTGGAAACGTGGATAAGGTGGATCTCGACGAATTTACCACCGTTTTTGGGACGTCACTCAGCAACTTTATCAAAGTGACACTCAATCCAAAAGTCATGGCGTCATGGCGTCAAGATGCGAGCTGCAGGTCATGTCTGTCAGCGTCAGCTCTCACCAAACTTCCGGATCTTGTCAGGGAGAATTTATTGCCCTGGACTCCTCTTATGCAGGAGACGATGGTTGCCACGCTCGATATCTTGCCGGCGTTGACACTCAAATTTTCTGCCGAGGTTCCCAATCCGAGTGTCGACACATTCAAAGAGAAAGCACTCGATGTGAGTGAGCAGATGCTCACACCATTCATGCTTGAACAGCACACAGCGATGTACGAGAGCGGAATAGCGAATGTAGAGGACGCCAAGTACTAATCGCTGCTATTGTCACAGGAGCAGCTCTTAAAGGAGACATCGCATGCGTCATGGAAGCGCCGCTTAAATACGCAGTCAACAGCTTGGCCGATGCATTTTTTCCGTTGGCCTCCGATCTCCGAATTGCGCCAGGCGTCGCACCGTTGCTCCACAAACCCGTAACTGAGTTGCTAGTGAATGAGCGACTGCCTCTCACTATTGAATTTACGCTACGTCTACTCCGCAATGGACTCCAGATAGTGAACTTCCAGGGCAAGATTTTTGTGCCGACGTACTACGGCACAGGACAGACACGTGACTGGAGCAACAATTATGTGAGCTTCTCTGGGAACGTCAGTGCGCGCACAGTATACGGCAAGGCCTCTTGGTATCTACTCACCACAATCGCAGTCGGTGCCATTGCGGGGAAAATAGCTCTGACGACCGCTTCACCGACTGTGGCGTTGACAGCGACTCCATGGGTCACAGTCAGCGTATTTATCTCCAAATCCAGCAAAGCCAAGAAAGTGGCGATCGCTGCGGCAACAAGAATCACGAAATGGTTTCACCAGGAGACTCTATCGCCGTATTCGTTCAAGTGGGATCCATCAGAGCCACTCATGGCTGTCGAAGGCCACGTTTGAGCAACTGGACGGCTACAAGCGAGTTGCCAGCGGCCTGGATTGGTGCCTACACGGGTGTTGTGTTCTTCTCGCTCATCGCACCTTTCGCGACCGTAAGTAGGCTCACGGAAATGAAGCCAGTTGGTCTTGCGCATATGAATTTGCTCATGAATCCACCAGCAGCGCGTGCAGACATCGTCAAGCAGCTCTCAGAGAGATTCAAGAGCGCAAAGATGCTGTTGAAAATGATCAAAAGAGTGCTGAATGGAGATTTTAAGCCGAATGACTGGAACGATGAGCACAATCAGGGTCAAGTGGTCAAGTTCTTGTGGGGCTCCGTCAAAGATGTGCATGACCCAGATGGGCTTCTGCCGCTGCTTCACGGTGTGATTGAACGCTTGCTAGAGACCCACTTGACCAATCTGCTGGAGCCTGCAGTGAGTTGCGGCGACATGGGGTCAGCAATCGAAATGCTTTGGCACAGTCTATCGGATGAGATCACCACGCCTCTGAGCCATTACACAGACTACGCTGTAGATATGGCGAACTGGGTCCTCGATTTGGACTTGCATGCGTGGATTTGATCTCGCCGATAGGGAACAGCACAGTCTTGAGTCGTTTAAAAACGTTTTTTTCATCAACTTAATGGATATCTCATTACACGAGGCTCCAATTTCTTCAGGCTAAGCGGCAGCCAGTCCATCACACTCTGTCCTCCATCATTCTGACCACAACCAGCTTTCTTTTTCTTTGGTGGATTCTAAAGCAGTTATGGCTGATAATGAAACAAGCCGTTGCGTGACAATCCACCCAAAGGCAGGCGATCGAGCGGAGATTTCAAGCCAGGTTGCGAGCTTCATGTTATCTCATGTCTCTACGCATACGCAAGAACCCGAGAGAGTCCTCATTTTCAGAACACCGCCAAAGGCTCACTACACAAGAGCAGCTATAGAGTCAATGCCGTTTCGTGGACTTTGCGGACAAGACATCATCCTCGACGAGCTGTCGAGTCTCTGGAGAGAGCTGCCGCAGACCCAACGACCGCCTATACAGGCTCTGAGTAATAACCCAGCCCTCGTGCGCTCCATGCCTGGCGTAGACACCAGAATCGACGCCATATTTACGAAAATTCAGGCGAAATGGACTCGACACAACCCGCTCCGCGTCATGGCGTTCGCCGCCAAAACTTCGATGGGCCATCTTCTACGACGCGTGGACGAGCATACCGACCAATACTCGGCACTGCAGAGAAATCCGCAAGTGAATCTTCAACGCAACGACCAGAACGACGAGCTCCAGAGCATTTTAATCATGCTAGTATTGCAGCTCAAGGTGTTCGTGAGCCTTCTGATCACGATTGCGAGTCGGTACGCCTTTCTTAGTCACCACCACCAGCACGCTATTGAATTCAAGCCTCTGGATATACGTGAGCTTCAGATCCAGCAAACGAAATGCGACTATAACGACCCAAGACACGAGCGTAATTGCCTGGAAGTGGTGCTGGCCGTGCAGATGAAGGTGCTGCACAGCGTTCTGCGGCATAGCAACGAGCTGGAGCTTGAGTCTTGACGTCATGGCTTTTGAACTGAGCGTCTGCTTGATGAAGTTCCTGAGCGAAATGCCGAAAATGCTATTGAATTCTCCCAGATTCACAGTAAACATATTGCCGAAGTACGCCTCAATGAAAGACGCCGCTGGGTCTACGCCCCAATGGCAGAGCTCTGGAATCTCGTGCAGTCGATTCGCCATGTTTAAGCCGGCATGCAAATCATAGAATGTCCTCGACCGTGATGTCGGATCGCAAAGCCGCGTCTGCCAACTGGGTAAGAGTGGTGCGCGAGCTTTCCGAGCTTGTCATGAATGCGGTGCTTCCATGGACTCCTCTAATGCAGGAGACCATGGTCGCCGCGCTTGATATCGTACCAGCACTGACGCTCAAGCACTGTGCCAACTCAAACAAGCCAAGTCTCAGCTTGTTTAAGGAGAAAGTGCAAGACGTGAGCTGCCAAATGCTGATGCCATTCATGATTCAACAGCACGGGGACATCTATAATTACGGGAAGCTACAGGTGCCGCACGCAAAGTTCAAACTCTTGTTATCCACCCAAGAAGAGCTCTTAAAACAGACTTCCCACCTTTCATGGAAACGGCTCGTCGCAGATGCGGTCAGCTCCATATCCGATGCCTTCTACCCGCTGGTCGCGGACCCTCGTATCGCGCCTGGTGTCACGCCGCTACTCCGCAAGCCCGTGATTGAGTTGCTCGTACATGATTGACTATCACTGACAATCGAGCTCACGCTGCGCTTGCTGCGTAGTGGTCTCCAAGCGGTGAACTCTCAAGGAAAGCTCTTTGTCCCGACATACTGCGGGACAGGCCAGACTCGCGACTGGAACAAGATCTACGTGAGTTTCTCAGGGAACGTGAGTGCGCGTACGGTGCTGGGCAAGACGTCGTCGTACCTCAGCTACCTTCTCACTTTCGGTGCCATTGCGGGGCAAGTAGCTTTGACAGTATCGTCTCCACACGTGGTGGCAGTCGTAACTCCGTTAGTGACGGGTACTGTTCTCGCCAACAAGACAACCAAAGTGCCGAAAGTGGCGATGATTGTGGCCTCAAGCGTCAAGAAATGGTTCGGACGGACCAAACTGACGCCTTACTCGCTCAAATGGGATCCATCGCAGCCGCTGTTGACCCATGAAGGCGACATTCGGTGCTTTCTCAGCAATTGGAGCGATATAAATGAGCTGCCAAGAGCCTGGCTTGGAGCCAACACAGGCTTGGCGTTCTTCTCCCTCATTGCGCCTTTCGCGACGGTATCATCCCTTCTCGACTCAGAGCCCGAGGACCTCGCACGTCTGGATTCGCTAATGTATCCGCCTCAAGCACGTGCAACGATCATCAAGCGTAACACTGAGATCCACATGTATTCACAAAAGGTGTTGGCGCTAGCAGAGCAACTCAAAGTGCAGCAACGCATTGACACGGCAGTGCACTCGTCTGTCGACATTCTCGGATTGGTCCAATCTGCCTATGGAGCCTACAGCAACGCATCAACGCTTTCTAAAGCGTATGATGCGATTAGTACCGCCACTAAGGGCGACTCGTTGCTCTGGGATAAAAAGCGCAATTCACTCCAAGCGATCAAGTACTGGTGCAGCGCTGCCAGCGATGTTCACGATCCGGAGAGCATCCTACGGCTTTTGCACGGCGCGATGGAGCGATTCCCAGAAGATCACGTAACGAGTCTGTTAGAGCCCGCTTTGAGATGTCACGATGTCGGCTCTGCGCTTGAAGTGCTGGGCCACAGTCTTTCGGACGAGATCCACCACTTCTCTGATTACGCGCTGCATTTGGCCAGCTGGGTCCACGATTTGGACTTGCACTCATGGATCTAAGTCAAGATGTCTGATGCTGAATTTGGCTGCTTCCTCTTGCCAAATCGAATAGTATTGCATAGCGTTATTGCCTCCGTCGAAGCACAGAGCTTTCACATTGAAGGAAGGCAAAGTAATCGTCTCTATTTGACTGAAATATGTGCGTAAGGATGCCTAAATCTCCACTCGCTTCCGAAATCTCGAGTGAAATATTGAAATCCAGCAAAGGGCTATGCTATCTTCATGAACGATTGCAGGCTTTGGATACCAGATAATCGCGCATGGCTTTGATGCTAATATCGCTCCAGCATCCAATGTCTTCACGAACTTTCTGCAGGATAGAGTCGCTTAAATCCAGATCTGAGTGGCGTAATTTGACAAAGATCGCGCGTCGCATGGCCACGACAACTTCATGGTTGTCTTCGCCTAGAGACCTCCCTTTGTCCTCAGACAGCGACTCATCCGTCTTGAGCCGTCGATGCGCCGTGAGAAGCGTTACAGCCACGACATCCTTACGGACGTTCATATCTGATTGATACGGATGCAGATCGTCCATATCCACAAAGTCAGTGGCAACGACACCGAAGCTTTGATTCACGAACTTCATGAACTTGACGTTGTTGATATCAAATACCACGCCGTTGTCGTCACAGGAGACCAGTCGTTGGTGCGAAATGCAGTTCGCCACGCTGTCGTAGTCCTCTCGGAGCGTAGTGAAGCCCAGCTTCTCCGTGATGCTGATTTCGATGTTGGAGAGGTAGAACAGCAGCGCCTCGTAGACCTGCAGCAGACTCTGCACACCATAGAACTGCGTGATATCGAACTGGTCGCAGCAGAAATCGCCTTCATCATTCATGTACTGGTGCTCCGTATGAAACGGAGCCCGTGGATCCAGTCCTTAACTGCGTTCGAGAACGAACCGCCGCCCTTCAGTTGTCTTCTGACCGTACAAACCCATCAATGCCTCTCTGCGTTGCTGTGGGTCGCAGTTCAAGTGGATATAGGACGCTAGAGGATTCACATGCGGCGCTGTCTACAGTCAATTTCAGTGTTAGCAAGGCTCAATTGTCAGAGAGCTGGCAGGTCACAATACCAGTCGGTTCGACAGGAGCGAGTACAAATTCCATAGCGTATTCTGCTGCGTCTGTAGGATTTGTCTCATGACTGCGTTCTGCTGCTTTGGACCAAACACTCGGCGGCTCTTCTTGTCTGTCAAACGAGCGAGTTGGATCTCGAGCGAGCGCGCATCGGTAGCCAGCCGCTTCATCTCTTCCTTCTGCTCCACATACCAGTGCTTGCGCACTGACGACTGTCGGTTCTTGCTGAGTGCTGCTGCAGAGCTTTCAGGCAGCGAGGAGTTCCCCATGACGAATGATTTGCTTGTGCTTCAGATGGGCGGAGATAGTTGCCTAAGACCACCACTCTGTAGTTTCCTAGTGGGTTCAGTATCCTCTGATGCGTGTGTTTTGTGTACACGCATCCAGTGGCGACAGGCCGGTCTCAGGACAGACTCTCCGTCGTTGGCTTCCATCAGACAAGCGTTCGAGTACAGTACTTTGAAGTGATTTGGTTGGAGTTGCCAAGTTCCGAATGGTGTGTACCACATTAGGTACGCCTTGAATGGCTCAGCATTCTGAATCCGATCAGGCGGACGTCATCATCTGAGTCAGCTTATTTATGCGAGCAGGTGATTACGGCACTCGGACCCTCTGGCAGCAAATCACGCAGCAAGACACGATGCCGGCAATGTCTGGATTAGCTCTCTTCACGTTGTGAATCGCTGAGCCTCACTTGTTTGGTGCTAGCAGGAGAACGAGTCCGTCTCGCCCGTCTGGAAGCCATTGAGATGACAGCTACGGAGTATTGGTGAGCGAATACATAGACGGAGATGACCGTATCCCCGTAGTGACCGCAGGTCAACGTGAGCAAGGACGTCTTGACCTCGACTGTTCACAGCGCACCATCGGAGGAAGCTCTCTTCAACGGGTTTTCTGTGAAAGGCAGAAGAGAACTCGAAGCTTCAAGGTGCGCGATCTTTGTGAAGTTGCATTAAATTGAGGTGGAGATCTCCGACTCGACAGAGCATCACGCGCTGGAACGACGTGACAGTGCGAGACACTCTCGAGGTCAAGAGTATCGCACTTCAGTTGGTTCAAAAGGGACTGTGCGTAATCACATTCGGTGATCACTCCACTCACCACTGGGCACGTGAGCCAACCAGGAGAAGGCATATCTGAAGAAGCATCCCATGCAGTCACGATGAGCGACAGCCTCTCAGACCTCTCGCCATGCAGCCCGACAACTGAGCCCATGATCAAGCACCGCCAGACCGAGCACAAGGGTTGCAGTGATCTCGATGCCCAGCCCCGCAAACGCAAGCATTCGTACCTCACGCAGAAGGTTTGTTAACGCATTTGCGACAATGAGCGCTTGATTGGCATTGACGACTCTTGCTACGGCAGGAGGAGATGGAACGGCTGGCCATGGACGCTCGCGCGCTCTCAGTCCAGCTCGAGTACTTGAAAGGGCGGCTTGAAGAGAGACTGACACCAGCGCAGGAGAACGAGGCGATGAAGAAGCTTCTGCGCTCACAGCAGCACTCGCTCTGGAGAGCGCACTCGCTGCTCTCAAACCGACTGGTGCGTACCTCTTCAGTCAGTCGTGTCGGCATTGTCTCTGGGCTGACATAGCTCTTGCAACAGAAAGCACAGCGGATCAATCCGCTAGAGAGCTACATCCACTTGACCAATGACCTGCTCGAGCGCCGAGAGACGCTCTTGCAGCTTCACCATCAGAAACTGACAGTCGGCAAGCAGTTCGTCATGGACCGCAGCCTGGAGCTGGATCTGCTGACGCCATATAGATCAGAAGACATGTATCTGACCCCTCAGGGTGACTACTGCTGCGACCGGTTCGACATCACGCAATTCTACGGCGTGCAGAGTCTTCAGCAGGTCTACGAGGCGCTGACGTTTTACTCGGGCAACATCGAGATCAGCGTCACGGAAAAGCTAGGCCACATTACGCTCCGAGAGGACTACGACAGCGTGGAGAACCGCATCTCGCACCAGCGTCTACTGTCGTGCGACGACAACGGTGTCATGACTGAGATGAACGGCGTGACTTTCATGCAGTTCGTGGATCGAGGCCAGGGCGACGACAGCGTCGGAGTGTTCGCGAACGACTTTGTGGACGTGGACGACCTGCATCCGTACCGACCGGAGCTCAATGTGCGCAAGGACGCCGTGGGCACAGTCGTGATTACAGCGCACCGCCGGAAGAAGCTTAAACAGAGGAAGCTCTGGCTGCTGGAAGACGACGAAGAGCTGGTCGTAGTCATGCGGAGGGCTGTGTTCGTGAGGTTGCACCACACGGAGCTGGAGCTGAGCGAGTCGATGGTGCAAGGCGTGCGCGAGAGTGTCTCACGCTGGAACGACGTGATCGCCAAGAGCATGCAAGATCGGTTGGCCTCGAACAGCGGGAATCGTCCCGCCGCGTGATCTCTTGAATTGGAAAGCGCGACGCCCAGCGACGCCGCAGACTCCGATTGGCTCACGCGGACCGAGCTCCGTCTCTGTCTCTTGGTGCATTGCTCGTCAGCACATGACCAAGCTGTTAACTGGGTCATTGCGCCTGCTGAACGTTTCTCGTGCCACGAAGCAGATTCAGTTGCTGTGACAAGCCCTTTGCGTTTCAGCATGAGCAGGTCCGAATGTAATTTACTTTGATCTTGTATTTTCACCCACAAAGTCATTAAGTCCCACGCTTTTGATTGGCTGTAACTCTCTAAATATGTGGCTCGTACCACAATCACTGCACTTGACAAACGCAGTGATTGGCTGATTCCTGCAAACGACGTAAATTACCACTGTGCGCATTCGGAGCTCCTCAGATTCCAACCTGCGGTCTCCAGTTGATGCGGTTCCGATGGATTGCGCGGACGTGTGCTGCTCAGCCGCCACGAGCGCGGAAGACGACCTAGCGGAGCGTCCTAAGAAGCTTGCCAAGCGCGCCAGCTCCTCTGTGACGCGCAGAGACCGCCACAAGCACTCGTACCTCACGCAGAAGGTTTGTCTGGTTGCTTATCTGCTCGAGGGGCCTCTCATCTAAAGCTGGTGACCTCCTGCAGGAACAGATCAGCCACCTCACGGTGGACGCCGAGATTCTCTCCGCGCAACTGGCGCAGCTCAAGACCAAGGCCGTGTCGGAGCTGCTGACGCTGAACGCGGCGCTCAAGGACATGCTGCAGAACCAGAAGCGCTCGTTCTGGGGTGCGTACGCCATGCTGTCGAACCAGCTGCGCGGCGTGGATCTCAACCCTCTGAGCACGTACATCCGACTGACCAAGGACCCGGCCCAACGCCGGGAGACGCTCATGGCTCTGTACGGCCAGAAGATCACGGAAGCCCGGCGGTTCGCCATTGAACAGGCCCAGGGACTGGATCTGCTCTCTCCGCTACGGCGCGAGTCCGTGTACATGACGCCTCAAGGCGATTTCTGCTGTGACCGGTTTGACGTTACGCAGTTCACAGGCGTCAAGAGTCTGGAGCAGGCGTACGAGGCCGCGCTGTTCTTCATGGCCAACATTGAGATCAGTATCACGGAGATGCTGGGCCACATCACGTTGCGTGAGGACTACGACCGCGTGGCTGGCCGCATCTCGCACCACCGATTGCTCTCGCGCGCCGATAACGGCGTAATGCACGAGATGAACGCTGTGGCGTTCACTCAATTCGTGGACCAGGGCCGAGACAACAGCTACGGCGTCATCATGCGCGAGTTCGTGGATGAGGACGACCTGTATCCGTACCAGCCGCAGATCAACATGCGCAAGGACGTCGTGGCTGCCACCCTGCTCACGACGCACCGCCAGAAGAAGGTCAAGAAGCATAAACCAGCCGCCAAGTCGACCGATGCCGATCTGATT
Organism: Elongisporangium prolatum; assembly: GCA_023335875.1. Taxonomy (NCBI): domain Eukaryota; phylum Oomycota; class Peronosporomycetes; order Pythiales; family Pythiaceae; genus Elongisporangium; species Elongisporangium prolatum. The sequence continues at coordinate 1,186 of JAADVW010000592.1, read as the reverse complement.
GACCAGATCTACTCGTCACTAGAAGAGGAGCAGCAGCAGGACAAAGAGGACGAAGAGGAGCTTGTCGTGGTCATGCGACGTGGAATCTACGTGAAGCTGCACCACACCGATCTCGATTTGAGCGACTCGGTGCTGCGCAATGTTCGTGAGGGAGTCGCACGCTGGAACGACGTTATGGCCACCAGCATGCGCGATCGATTGGCTACGAACGGTGGCCAGAACTACTCGCCGTTCGATTTGAACGCCAGCGTGTGCGCCTGAAGAGAGAGACCAGGGCTGTCAGACTAGAATATACTACAGTAGAAGAAGTATCCTGCCGCAGTGATAGTCTCATGCAGATGTGTGGGAGATAATGCTATCCCGTTCATCTCCAATGAACGTGGTCATTTGCACTTTGGAACAACGCAAACATTCGCCCTCAACGTGTCGCAGGCGCACGAGCCAAACCCAGCAGCAACAACACGAGACCTACAGTCCGTACTCTGAATCTTGGGTCGCGTATGGGTTGCGTTCCCGGCTCAAGTTGGATGTGTTAGTCGTTCACTTCCCTTTCTTGCTCTCCAGCGTTTGCTGAAAGCTGGGAATTAAGCAAATCTGTTGCGCATCCAAGCGCAACCGAGCTTACTGAATGTACCTGAGGAGCGCGTAAACACTGACCAACATGATGACCCCACTCGTTTCCCCACTGTCAAGAGGGAAACACCAGCTTAGCTTCACTTCCCAAGTGACTACAGTCTGCTGATGAAACAATCCAAGCAACGGAAGGAAGCAGGAGCTAAGCGCAATGCCCGCAAAAAGCACTGCTACGAGAAGCGCAAGGTTTGAGATCATCTTCCGGTATCTTTGGATCTGCTTTTGATCATGGATGTCAATAACAGGAAACGTTGGACAGTCTAAGGACTGAGGCCGAAGAGCTCTCTTCCAGAGTGGCGTCCATGCGTCGCCGCTGTGACCCTGAGCCTGATCCAGAGATCCTGGGCGTTATGGACCGGAACACACAGCTCAAACAGCTTCTGCACCAACAACGCTACTCGCTCTGGCGCGCCAGCAACACCGTCTCCGATTGGCTGGTGCGTGCTGTTGCTGGGTTTGATAGGACATTCATAAGAAGCTGACTCTTGAGAGTGTCTGAGCAGAAAACCCCAGCAATGAACCCGCTGGCCAAGTTCATCCACCTCACTGGAGA
>JAADVW010000591.1:0-21410 GCA_023335875.1 Elongisporangium prolatum | reverse complement strand
TTCCATAGCTTGATGTTGTAGCGGCGCTTGCCTGTACGAATCAATGGGTACTGGCGTCAATACCTTCATGGCAAGCAGCCGACTAACAAAGCGCTACTCACATTCGTCGTAAAATCCGTAGATGCGGTTGATAGAAGCGCACTCGTGGTTGCCACGCAGGATGAAGAAGTTCTCCGGGTACTTAATCTTGTATGCCAGCATCAAGCAAATCGTTTCCAGACTCTGCTTACCACGATCCACGTAGTCACTACAAGCACATGTAGTCAGCGCTCACTCTCTGTCGGCGGACCTCATATGGGAGTAGCTCCATCGTACCCCAGAAACAGGTAGTTGGCATCAGGAGGGAAGCCGCCGTACTCAAACAATCGCAGCAGGTCGTAGTATTGGCCGTGGATGTCGCCTGCGCACCATCAGAAGCCATTTCCTCGTTAGCAGCGTGTTTCCTCAGTCCTAGCAGTCAAGACCAGCAACGCACCGCAAATCTTGATAGGCGCTTCCAGCTCGAGCAGAATGGGCTGCTGCAGGAACACTTCGCGCGCGTGCACACAGAGACCGCGGATCTCCGTCTCCGTGAGGTTCACCTGCTTGCCGGGGCGCGCGCCGCGCACACTCAGCAGCTGGGAGATGATGTTGTCCACATCGATGGGATCGAGCGACGACGGTCCCATGGCGCTCTTTGTTTTCTTCTCTTGTGGCTTTGCTGGCGATTCTCTCCCTTCCAATGGCCTGCCTTGTCGAGAAATCCGTCCAGTTTCCAAAATTTAGTTCCCGCCATACAGTTTGCAAGATAAAAGCCATTTATAGGAAAAAATGTGGCGGAAAATAGGTCCAGTTGGAGTTGTGGTACAGGTCGGGTACCCCTAGCCTATCTAGGGGTACGTTTTGCACTTTGGCTATTTTTAGCTGGGACGTTGGGCCCCAAGACGTCGTTGGTCGTGGAGCGAATGCGAATGGAGTGCGAGCAGAATGGAGATGACTGCAGACGCGAATGAATGGGACTTTGGAGGAGGAAGCAGAGCGGCAGCTTTTCTGACGCCACACAGCTGAGTCCCATCGTCCCATCATGACCAGGGAAGCGGCTTAGGAACGACGCCCTTTGTGTATGGAGCACGTATACGGGCTAGGGCTGGTAGGTGACTCACTGGTATGCACTGGAATAGGTGAATATGGACCAGGTACACATGTGCCGGTTCTCGTTCAAGCGACGAAAGCACGACAGGAAGATCTTGAGCTTCCGATGGGAGGACTCCTCCTCCTTGACGCACGAGCTTTGGCTTGGGACATGAGCTGCTCGATCATGCGATAGCAATATACGCAGCCGATCGGGGTATCTACTCACTGGATACTATTCCTACAGCGGTCGGGGCACTGTGGAATAAATCAGTTGTCGCATAGGCACCACAGACGCACGCCACGGAGAGATCTTGTCATTCTTCCCAGGACGGACGTTCCAGGAAACATGTTCCGCCGCGACGCGATGGGTTACTCATTATTTGAGCGGTTCAGGATCGTTCACGTGGTCCACTTGGCCAGTCCCACATCCAGTGAGTGTGACCCCTCGCCTCGTCCTCCGTGCTAAGCATTCAGCCAGTGGCGCATGCGGTCGGCCGGTCGGAACCGCAAGATCTCTCTCAGTTCTTAACACGCCTTGAAGCTGTCATTGGCGAGATGGCCGGCCTATCAAGTTTACGAGGGACCTGCGCCCTGTGTGTGTCCGCACAGGTTTCCATGGACTTCTGCTTTGCTACCTGCAGATTATTATATCCTCTCTCATTTACATAGGTATTTTTACCCAGGTCAAGTTCAAAAACCTGTATAAATAGATAGCCTTCCAATCTGCGTTCTCTCCGCCCTCTATCGGTGTAAACAAGAACAGCACATGGGTGTAGGGGAGTGCGAGCCCAACACAGGCGCCCGCTTTCTCGTGATCAGTCGGATATTGAGGGCGCGAGTGGGAGCGACGGCAACCGCTATGACGTGAGTCTCTGTCTGAAAGCGCTGGTCTGCGTCTGGCACCGGAAGCTCATGCCTCTCTCTGCACCGCGACCTCTAGGGAGGACAAGAAGCGAAAGCCCTCGCGGGACTTCCCAGCTCATGCGCACGTGCCGGTGGAAAAAGTCCAGAACGGACTCAAGTATGTTACTGAACTGGTCAGCACACTGCGAGGACGAATGGCTCACTGACTAAATAATGATCGAAGTAGACAGCGACTGGAGCTGGACCAGACCACGGCCTACGCGGTGCCGCCAATGAACGACCCGTTCCATATTCTCAACTCGGACACAAGCGACATGCCTCTGCGGCAGATCCGCTCCATGTCCATGATCTCCATGGACTCCGTCTCCTCCATGGTGTCAGCAGACGATGGGTTCTCGTTTGCGCAGGACGAAGACGAGCGACCATCGGTTAGCACGCTGCCCAAGAACGAGCGGCCGGCTCAACCCACGAACGAGCGCGAGTACTTTGAACGGCTCTGGGCCGAGAACTTTGAACGCTCGGAAGCTCGCGTAGACAACACGACTGCGTTCATCCCCGTCGGCGTGGCTGCACGCTTGAACCGCATCAAGGGGTTCTCTTTCGCGCGAGATGCCGTGAGCCACAAGCTCTACACTGTGTTCCGCCTCGAGATCGAGTGCATCGCGAACGAAAAGCAGTGGACGATCTATCGGCGCTTTCACGATTTCAAGCAGCTGGCGCATCAGCTGAAGAACGTGGTACGTGATTGAGCAGTGCGTGGTTCTGTTGCTGTCCAAGGTCGCTCATTGCTGTCTGCTGTACAGTCGATTCGAGTTCCCACAGTACCGACCAAGACTTTGATGCGGTCATTTGACACCAACTTCCTACGCAAGAGGCAGCAGGAGTTGGACCGATGGTTCCGCGAAGTGCTCATGCTTGTGAGTCTGGAGAACTGCAAGGTCGACACGGAGAAGGCGTCTGAGTGCTGTGGCCACCGAGGCTTTCACATGAGCTGCCGCATCATCCGGCACTTTCTGACGCACTCGGCCAACGAGCCTCCGGTGTTTGAGACCCCAGATATGCTGACTGGCAGCGGCGGACGACCTCCACTGCATAGCATATCCGAGTATTCGGCGACTCTGGCCCGGTCCGCTTCGTTCATGTCGACGTCGTCGCAGGTCGACATGTTGAGCTCAAGCTTCCGTGACAGCGATCTCATGGGATCCTTTAGTGTTCACCAGGACCAGGAACAGGAGCAGGAGACTGCGCCAGTCAATGATACTGTGCCAGAGCTGCAGCCACGTGAGACACGGCGGAGCGTCATTGTTGAGGATGCAGATGATGATGGAGCTGGGGGCTCCAAGGTTTCGCTGAAAGAGTTCGATGTGGTGCGAATGATCGGAAAGGGGTCATTTGGCAAAGTCCTACTCGTGCGCAAGAAGCGTTCATCTCAATTGTACGCCGTCAAGATTCTGAGCAAGCCGACAATCGTTCAGAAGCAGCAGGTTGAGCACACTCGAACCGAGCGTCGGGTGCTGGCATCGATCTCGCACCCATTCGTCGTATGTTTGCACTACGCATTCCAGACGAAGGACAAGCTTTACTTTGTCCTGGATTATTGCCCCGGTGGCGATCTCTTCTTCCACCTGAGCCGTGTTGGATGCTTCCCAGAAGAGATGGCCAAATTCTACGCCGCGGAAATCGTGCTCGCACTTATCCATCTGCACGAACAAGGCATCGTGTACCGTGATCTCAAGCCTGAGAACATCATGCTGGACGTTGACGGACACGTAAAGCTTGCGGATTTTGGTCTGGCGAAGGAAGGCATTACCAGCGAGCTCGATGGCACCTACACGATGTGTGGTACGCCTGAATATCTCCCTCCAGAGATCTTAAATCGAGCCGGCCACGGTACAGCAGTGGACTGGTGGAATTTGGGCATGGTGCTGTATGAAATGCTCACGGGACGGCCGCCGTGGTACACTCAAGACCGCGAAGAACTGTTCGTACGGTTGCGTGAAGCCGAATTAGAATTTCCGGAGGGTCTTTCTATCGAAGCCATGGACCTGATTCAAGGACTGCTCACAAGAGACCCTGCCCAACGGCTTGGCGCCATCGACCCTCGCGAGATCACGTATCATCCGTTCTTTGGCGACATTGACTGGAATCTGCTGTATCATCGGCAGGTGGTGCCTCAATATCGCCCGTGCCAATACACTGATCCAATCGATGCCGCCAACTTTGAAGAGGAGTTCACCAAGCTGCCGCTATGTCAGATCGAGAGCGAAGGTCTGAACGTTGCCAGCGAGACTGAACTGCACCCGACTACTCCTTCGAACGCCAACCGTCCAGCCGAAGAGGACGTCCGGGGCAGCGAGCGTCGTGGCAGCATCTCGGGAATGGAGAGCACTCGCAACAGCACGCTCCGAAACATGTCGTATACGTTTGCGGGTTTCACGTACGACGGTACGTCGTCATCCATTGCGGCCCGCGATAGTTTAGACCATCCTGTGACCCCCGCCGGGGGCTATATCTAAGTTGTATCAACATTATATCAAGCCAATATGAAACTCGTTGTGACTGTAGCAAAGCTCTTCCTATTGCATCTTGGCCTTAGCGTGGGCGAACTTCGCACACTCGACGCTGTTCTTAAGCAACATGGCGATGGTCATTGGACCGATACCGCCAGGGACGGGCGTGATGGCCGAAGCGCGCTCCTTAGCAGCGTCGTACTCGACATCGCCCACGATCTTGTAGCCCTTTTTAGACGTCGCATCGTCCACGTAGTTGATGCCAACGTCCACGACCACAGCACCCTCCTTGATCCATTCGCCCTTGACCAGCTCCGGCTGACCGGTGGCCACGATCACGATGTCGGCTAGACGCACCTTGTCGGCCAGTCCGGTGGTCTTGGAGTGGCATGCGGTCACAGTCGCGTCACGCTGCTGCAGCATGAGTGCGAGCGGCAGGCCGACCAGCTGACCTCGGCCAATCACGACCACGTCCTTGCCAGTGACCAAAATGCCATTGCGCGTCATCAGCTCGATGCAGCCTGCGGGGGTGCATGGCTCGATATGTAGCACCGGAAAGGCGCTGTCGGCTGTCTTCTTCTTGCGTCCAAGATGGAAGAAGTGCTCCGAATGCAGGCCGTCAATGTCTTTTGCTGGGTGAATCGTCTCCAGGAACTTCTCTTCCTCCGCCTGCAGGTGCTCCGGCAGCGGCAACTGCAGCAGGATGCCATGGATGCTGTCGTCCCCATTCAGCCGCTGCAGCAGGGCCATCAAGTCCGCGCTCGAGACGTTCTGGTCGACCTCATTAACCTCGGTCTCGATGCCCACGCGTATGCAGGCGTTCTTCTTGAGCTTCACGTAGGTCTTGGAATCCGGATTCGAGCCCAGAAGCAGCAAAGCGATCTTGGGCACGACCCCAAGCGAAGGAATAGCGCTCTTGAGCTCCTCCTCAATGGTCTTGGCGCAGATCTTGCCATCCAACACAGTCGCCATGTTGCACAATCACAGAATGCACAAGCAACCTCCAGCCACAATTCAACTAATCACATACGCATATAAACGTATTACTAGTAGCAGTATTGACTAATCACACACATGTACTACTTACTGTCTATCTACCAAGAGGCAACATAGGTCTCGAGCAGAGCTGCGTCGATGGCAGGACATGAGATGCCGGCGGAAGACAACTCCTGTGTAGCGCGCGTGCAGTCGAAGACCTTGTCGCTGGCCAGATAGCTCTCGAAGGCGTCCAGACCGGTGGTTAGTTTCTGCAGCTCCTCGCTCGACGGCGCGCTCTTGTCGATGCGTGCGCGCCACTCGGCATACGGCACGGCTGCGAGCGCTGTTGCATTCGTCTTGCCAGCGGCCGCATTCGACAGCAGCTCAAAGAACGTGTCGCTGCGCACAGGCAGCGCTGGGTTCTGGATGTGGAGCGTCTGACCAAGCGACGCAACAGGGTGCAGTGCAGCCACATACACGATCGCCTGCGCAGCAAAGTTGACTGGCGTGAGGTCGAAGAACCAGTCGGATCGGGCCGGCACAGCGCCAACAGTCCAGCAGCCACGCAGCAGCAGATATATGAAGTCGCTCAGGTTCCAGCAGCCCGAGAGCGAGGAGGGCGCCATGTTACCCGGGCGCAGGATCGACACGGGCAGTCCGCGCTGCGCTGCCTCGCGGCACAACTGCTCGGCTACCCATTTGCTCTGCGCGTAGCCGTTGTCCAAGTCCTCCGAGCACTCGCTCAGATCTGACGTCTCCATGTACCGATCGCCAGCGAACGAGCCTGGGAAGACACCGTTGGTAGAGATATAGTGCACAGGCTTGACGCGAGTCTTGGCGACGCCATTGGTCACGGCGAGACGCAGCACTTCCTGCGTGCCCAGCACATTGGCGCTCTTGAGCGAAGCGTACGGCTTGACGAGGTTCACGTCAGCACCGTTGTGGATGATCGATTCCACTTCCGTGGCCAGCATCTTGAACGTAACGTCGTCCAGACCAAGCAGTGGCTGCGAAAGATCGCCAGGGATGGCCACGATGCGCTCTTCCGCGTGGTGTTCAGTCGCCAGCTTTTCGTAGCCACCGAAAGCTTCGAGCTTCGCCTTGATACGCTCGAGCGCAGTGTCTTCGTCAGCAGCGCGCACCAAGCAGTACACAGTGCAAGCGGTGTCCGTAAGCAGCGCTCGCAGCAGGTGAACGCCCAGGAAACCCGTCACGCCAGTTACGAGCACGTTGCGGGGCGGACGCGCCACCATTTCCACTCGGTAGCGACTGTAGCCAGCCTTCCGCGTAGCGGCTGGGTAAATGGCTGCGTCCAGCATGGCCTCCAGCGGCAACACGACCTTCTTGGGAGCCTGCTCGACCACTGCAGGCGAAGATGCATCGTCTTCAGGCTTGCGACCGCACACAGCGTCAATGCGAGCAGCGATGGCGTCGAGCTCCGGAGATGAGAGGATGTCGGCCAGCGTGAGATGCACGTCAAAGTCGTCTCGGATGCTGGAGACCAAGCGTGTGGCCAGGAGACTATGGCCGCCCATATCAAAGAAGCTGGCGTGGCGGTTTAGGATCTTGTCGCTGTCCAGACGCAGGAGATCAACCCAAATGCGCACAAGCTGACGCTCCGTGTCGGTCTGCGGTAGGTTGGCCTGGTCCACCGTGATGTCAATGGATTCGTTGCGCAGCTTCTTGGCTTCGGCCACGGACGGCATCTTCTTGCGGTCCAGTTTGCCACTGGCGCTGTTGATGGGCAGCGCATTCAGCTGCACAAACACGCTCGGGATGGCGTACATCGGCAGCTTCTCCTTGAGGAACTCGCGAAGGTTGGACACGCTCGGCACCTGGTTCCAGTCGTCCGGGACAATGTAAGCCACCAGACGCTTGTCCTGGCCCTCTTCGCCCTCTGTCAGCACCACGGCCGTGGACACGAGCGGATGCTGCGCCAGCGCGGACTCCACGGCTCCGAGGACGACGCTGTAGCCCCGAATCTTGACCATGAAGTCACATCGGCCGATGAGCTCCAAGTGGCCATTGGGCAGGAAGCGAGCGCGATCGCCCGTCTTGTAGACCGTCTCGCCCGGCACCACGTGACGCAGGAACCGCTGCGCAGTCTGCTCCGGGCGATTGAGGTAGCCGATGGCGAGACAAGGGCCTCCGATGTACAGCTCGCCAGCGACACCGATGGTCACAGGCTTGTAGTCGTCGTCCAAAACGTAGGCACGCACATTCGGCATGACCTCGCCACAAGACGCGTACTTGGCCGAGAGTGAGTTGTCGAAGGCGCTCATGTGCGCCAGATCCACGGCGGAGACGTCGTGGCACTCAGACACACTGTACAGGTTCTGCAGCTCGCAGTCCGGGAAGAGGCGAACGAAGCGGTCCCGCAGTTCGATCGTCACCACTTCACCACAGAGCCATACGAGACGCAGTGAAGGCAGAGTGCGCAGCAGCACTTCGTTGGAGCACGTGTCTAAGATCAGCTGAAGCAGAGACGGCGTGAAGAGAATGCGCGTGATCGAATGCTGCGCAATGTATTCGACGAGGCGCACGGGGTCGTAGATGGTGTCGTCCGGAATGATGTACAGCGGCTTGTTGCCCAGCATCGGACGCAGCAGCTCCCAGACGAAGAAGACGTGGCACGCTACGCGGTCTTGCTCGATGAATGGACAGTGCTGAAGACGCCAGTCATACGAGTGGACGGCACCACGATGCGGGCAGCAGATGCCCTTGGGCACGCCAGTGGTGCCGGAGGACATGACTACGTAGGCCAGATCATCAGGATGCGTTCGCGTGCGGTCTTCCGGCATGACTGGGATCTGACGCTGGCCCAAGCCCGAGAGCCAGCCATCGTCCATGCAGAACGCCTCCTGCCACGCCGGCAGACGCTCGCGGAACTTGGACTTGGTCAGAATGATCGTGGGCTTGGACTCTTCCATGACGCGCACGAGAAGATCCGGCGGGTAGACAATCTCCAGCGGCATGTACGCACCGCCGGCCTTGAGCGCAGCCACGTAGGCGATCACAAACTCAATGCAGTGCTCCATGAAGATGCCCGAGATGCAGTTCGGGCGCACGCCCATGAAGAACAGGTAGTCAGCCAGACGCTCGCTCTGCTCGTCCACCTCACGGAAGGTGAGTGTCTTGTCCTCGTAGTACACGGCAATGGCGTCCGGCGAGCGCTTGACGGCGGCAGCGAACATGTCGTGCAGACAAAGGTCCGACGGGTACGAGTCGGTCTTGGAGTTCCATTGCTCGATCAAAGCTCGAGATTCCAAAGCATTGCGTGCGATCAGCGCCTCCATCTTGGAGCTCAAGGTCGAGAGAAACGCGACTTGGTGCTCCGCATGGGTCAAGTAGAAGTGGTCGCCAGCGAACGTGGTCACGTCGACGCTCTCGGCGACGCTCTTCCAGGCGTCCAGAGCCGCCATTGGCACGGAGGAGTCCTGCGTGGAGCCGTAGACTGAGATCTCCACTGGGACCTTGGGCGACGTCTTCTTCGCCCATTGCACGAGCGCATTGTGCAGGCGCAAGTCCGCACGCAATTGCGTCAACAGCGCAGAGCGCTGCTCCGGGATCGCCAGCAGCTGCGCATCCGTGCCGTTCCATTCCTGCAGCAGACCCAGTAGCGCAGCTTCGCTCTGCAGAACCTGCGCATCGTCGTAGATCGTGCTCTGAGCCGGTCCAGCGGCGCCCGAGACGAACACATACAAAGGCCGCGCGAACTGCTTGCTCTCAAGGTGCTGCACAAGCGCCAGCGCTGCGAGTGCGCCCAGACTGTGGCCAAGCACCGCGTACGGCTTGTCGAAGAACCGCGCGCGCAGCTGCTCACAGACAGCGTCCAGCCATTGCAGCTCGTTCACTTGATCGCTCTCGGACCAGGTCCAGTCGACACCCCAGACCTCCACGAGCACGCCTTGGCTGGCGAAGCTGGCTGCCAGCGCTTGCGCGAGCGCCTTGGTGGAGCCACCGGCGTGCGGCAGACAGAGCAGACGCACGGGCGCCAGGTCGTGGTCCTGGAAGCACGCGGCCGTCACGCAGGGCGCCATGGAGGATCTGATCTGGGGCCGGAGGAGAAGAAGAAGAAATGAGCGGCTGAGTGGCATGGCGTGTTTGATTGGCACATAAACAGGCCGGGCCTTTCAGCCAATCAAGACGATGACCCGTCCTGAAGCTATTTCTGTGCCGACGTGACGCAGCTTCACGACCAGAAGCGAATGGTGAGTGAGCTGCTCTCTTCTAGAGACGGAGAGATGGCTAATGAGGTTTGTGTGGCAGGACGACGCGTATGAAGACGAGGCGTTCGTGTCGGAAGACGAGTCGTTCGAAGCAGATCAAGTCGCAGATGAAGCCATGGTCTCAGCTGTAAGCTTTGGAGAGCTCAGCTACGAGAACGAGTTTGACGATGAGCTGAAAGAAGAAACACTTGCATCAACAGACGATACGAAAGGTATTCATGCAGTCATGAGCGACTCGACTGTTCATGATGAGAATATCGTCACTAACGAAAGAGCAGAGGCCACAGCTGACAAGAGCGATGAGACAGCGGACCATAGCGATGCAGCAAGTGGCAATGCAACAAAGGCTGCAGGTGAAGGAACCAACACTGTGTCGACTGAAAAGAAGATTGATACGAAGTCTCAGGCACAAGAATTCGCATCGACCAGCGTGGGCAAAAGCAATATCACACCACCGAGCTCCCCCGCTCTCAGCCAGGATTCACCACGTTTGAGCATCTCTGTCTCTCTCGTGCCTCAAGAACCACGGAATTCCGTGGGCATTGCGGCGGGCGCTGTTGCGTTGGCCTTGGCTGCAAATCCCACCAGAAGCTCTCCCGTTGATTTTGAGCGGCTGGATGTCACACACACTCCACGTAAATCGTCTCCATTCATCTCGCGGTTGCCCAGCGTGGGAGAAATTGCTATCACGAACACAGAGAATGGGTCTGACTCGAGCGAGTCGTCTTCCGATGAGGATGAACCTTCTCCGCAACCTCCTCCCAGAGTGTTCATATCGCAAACTCATCGAGCATCACTCGAATCGGCCAAGTCCTGGACCGATTTGCTTCAATCTGCTGTCCTTGCGCCTCCCATCGCACGCGAACGGTCAAAATCTCAGCCTTTCATAACGCGGTTATCAAGTGTTAGCGAGATCGTCATCGAAGATACGCCGGACGAAGACGCTGCTGAAGAAACGAAGCAAAAGAAAAAGCGTGACAACATGAACCGTGATGACCAGTCGTTCGATGCAGAAGAGAGTCTGGTCACCAAAGATCTTGTGGATGTGCCAACCAACTCAGTAGATCGGGGAACTAAAAAAGTGCAGATTACTGCTGATCCCTCAACGGAAAAAGATATAGCACAAGGTCCCATGGTAGACGTACCGCTGGTGACCAGTGAAGACGACGACGAGGGCAAATCCAAAGTCTTGAATCCGCTTGAAGGTAATGAAGTATCTGGTGAACCACAGGAGGTTGCCATCAAGAGAGGAATGTCACTTGAGAAGGACTTGTCTCTTGGTGAAAGCCACCAACCCAGTTTAGGTAGTATCGGCCCAGCAGATTCCACCACAGAAGACGATTGTGCTGACGAAAAACCTGAGACGCCATCAGCTCAGGATGGCCCCCATTGGTCACGCCAGAGCAGTGAAAAGTCTGTATCAGAAGTGCCCAGTGAAGAGGGAGTTCGCGATGAGCCAGAGCAGAAAAATCCGCCAGTGCTGCCCGAGATGGAAATGGCAATCAGCATCGCTCCTGAGGTTGTTGATGCAGAGTCCTCTGAAGAATTTACTACGGATGAATCTTCATTCTCCGAGCCAACGTCCATTGAGAAGGACGAAGAAAATGCTGAGTATGATGACGAATACGTCGATGAGGCGACGTGTCTAGCGCAAGAAGATACAGAAGAGGATTCTGGAAAGAACGCTGTTGTGCCGCCCATGCTTGATGGCTTGATCGATGAAGATGCAGACGACGATGATTACGATTACGAAGAACAAGAGTATGAAGAGGACGATAGCGACGGTATGGCAAACGATAAACACCCCTATCCTGCTAACCAAGTGCTTACTTCGCAAGAGTACGAAGACCAAGAGGATTTGTACGAGACTGAAGAGCAGAGCCGTAGAGAAACGGAGCTTTTACTTCTTGAAGCAGAGCAGTTAATTAGGAAACAGCACGAGGAAAACGCACACCCGTCACCATCGAAAGAATACCTCTACGACGACGACCAAGATATTGAGGAACAAGACGCTGAGGATTCAAATGCAGGTGCAATTCGATTCACTGAGGCATCGGAGTTGTTGGACCCTACGCCCGAGGAGCGGAATGATGTTGAATACGATCAAGATGAAGGCGAAGAAGAATGTAACTATGAAAATACGCCGCAAAGAGACGAGCCTGAGACAAGTGGACGCACCACTGAAGCAGTATGTACCATGGGAGTCATTCAGTCAGAAGATCAAGTTGCGTCTGATGCCCAGAAAACTATTAACACTGAAGAAGGGTCTTCGTATGACGGTGATGACGATTTTACGCATGAAGAGAGGAATGCTCACCTGGAATTACAAAAGCTAGAAGCTAAATCCTGTGTTCAGGAATCTGTTCTGGCGGATGAAAGCCCTGACCAGCTGATCTCTGGTGCAGCAAGCGAGCAAATGTTGCGTGCTGCAAAGCCACCAACAGAGCGTTCAGTAAATCAGACAAGGTCACGACCAAGTCCACCGACTAGAGCCAAAACAGAAGCAGCGCCATCACCTTCCAAGTTAACGCTAACAAGAAAGCCTACAATCCCCAGTTTTAGGTCAACTCGCGTACTGAGAACCTTAGACGGAGCGATTTCAACCCCGACCGTCAAGGAAGATGAGTCGTCCAAAGCGGAAGAGGTGTCTCATGTTGCTGCGCTTACATCGGCTGGTTCACCGAGACAGATAATAAAATCCAGTCCACCGAAGCAAGCCTTTCCTCCGCAATCGACTCCAGGGGGTCACTACACTCTGTTTGTGGAACAGCAGCCTCAGCTCCCTCGCAAAGCACCAGTACCGAAACAACCTCGTTCCATCAAAAAATCGGATGCAAAGGAGACCAAAAAGAAGCTCAAGCCGGTGAAGAGCCCTCCGCACTTGCGCATTGAGCTGCCCACCACAATGGAGAAGTCAAAGAGAGACTGGCTGTTTCTCAACATGTTTCGCCATGGCGATGATGTCAGCAAATACGAGCCCTTTGTTCCAAACGCAGCGAAGTTTGATGCAAAGCATGGAGCGAGGCGACCAGTTTCTGCGAGACGACTGATCTTTGGAGCAGAGCAAATGTCGGCTGATACAGTAGTTGCAGCGTATAGTGGCTCGGCTGGCTTTCGAAGAGGCCGACATTTGGTCTCACAAGACTCGAACCTACGCGCTCGAGAGCGTGCTTGGGTCGCCACCAAGCCGCATGAGTCTACCATTCCGGCCTATGATTCGATCCTTGATAAATATTGCGCGACCGTCACAAGTCCAGTGATCCAGCGACAAATCTATCAAACAAGGCAACGAGACCTTTCGCCGCAGTTAGCGTACGTGCTAGAGCGGCGCGTAGAGAAGCAATGGGATCACGGTTCTAGCGAGTCATTCGGAGCCGTAAGCACCTCGTACAAGACGCAAATTGTGCCGCTGGGCTTCAGCAGTGGCATAAAAAAAGCATGAAGAGTCGTGGCATTCATTCACTAACGAGTGAACGAGATCTCGATCAGCTGCTGGAAGCTTTTCCATCCAATTTGAACCCCAGTATCGTTCTCTTTGACGATGGAGTCCATCTGCTGAACAAGCCGAACCTGCAGACCCACGTCGTGAAACTTGCTGTCTAGAGCCCGAATGATGTCTTTCTTTGTTTGCTCCCACGTGGCGCGAAGAAACCGAATCGAGAGCTGGCGATTCATGTTTAGCATGGCTTCAGCTGGAGGTCCTAAGTGCACGCCTGGGTTCATGGCATTTGCTGCGGCAGTTGCAGAAGCATTGGCATGCAAAGTTGGCGTGATATATTGTTGCTGCTGTGCTTGGTTTACGACGTGCATCAACATTTCGATCCAGTTGTGATGAAAGCGATTGGCACTGATCCCATTCACTGCGTAAGGCTGGATTGTCGATTCGGTGCATCTGATGGATTGACTCAGTAGCTGCCGATATGCTTGCGCAGCTTCGAGACGATTCGTTTTAAGACGCAGGTTCACGAACACATGGCAAAAGGCTTCAAACGAAACTAGCTGCATTGGTGTGTCTGACGCAGAGGGGTGTGCACCCACAGCCTCCATTGCAGCCATGACTTGCGCCTCCATAGAAAATAACAGCGACTCTTGTGCTGCTTTCCATTCCTCCAGAACAAACTCCATGACGCTGTAAGCTGGGATCCACATGGAGCCGTACACGCTCGCCAGTCCTGACAGCCGGAGTCGAAGTCGCTTCATGACGTCGTTGCTCGCTCCATGAAAGAGCGACCCCAACGCTTCCATAGCACTGGACTGGGGCACAAACTCATTTTCTCCATCGCCATCCAACAGGAAGTAATTGGCCGTAGCAACGCAAGCCCGCTGCAGCAGATGTAGTGACTTAAGGACGAACCAAAATGCGTCAGGTGCAAGCGGATCGACCCCCGGAAGATTCAACAGCCGGCAGAAGAGCTGGACTTTGCAGCTCTGTGTGTCTAAACGACTGGCGCTGATCAACAAGTCCAAGAGACGACAGGTCACGAAGCTAGCCACGCGAAAGTGACGCAAGTAGATCCGATACAAGTACTCGTGGGCGCTGGCTAGTGGGATCACGAGGTCGCTTGACGTGGTGGCGCAGAACTTTCTTGGGTATCGCTGGTGTTCTTCTTGCACAAGCAGCCACATCTCATTGAACACGTACGAGATGATGGCATGCACCACTGCGAGTGAGAGCTGATGCGGCACGTAATCGGCCGGAATGCTCTGAACAAACAGACGAAAGCCTTCGGGTAAGAACGTGTCGAGTAGCTCCTGGTGATCTTCCTGCAGAATTCTCTGGGTTTGGACGTCCATGTCTCTGGCTAATTGATTGGTCTTGGGATCAACAGTCGCTTTATGGTCCGCCGCGGCTGTCGCCACAACTGCATCAAAGTCATACGTTGCTGGGAGGGCTATGAGTCGAAATCCATTGGCTCTCTTTCGTGGTGAGAAGCTGACACAAGCACTGATATCCGTTTGAACGCTGGCATGCGTCACCGGCACGGCTGGAGCCAGCCTTTGCTGGATGATGTGGTCTTCAACAAGAGCACAGAGTGCTCTCACATCCCGATTGAGGTCCTGGATGTCTTCGGGCGGTGGGATGAAGAGAGCGTGGTCCCAGAGTTCTCGTGCGTCCCACCCAAGACTGCTGTCTGGGCTTTTGGAAGAGAGAGTGCGAGTTAAACGCCGTAACGTGCTCTTGAACTCAACGGTGGCAGTCATTATATCTTGTCGGTCGAGCACCACGACCTTCTCTCGATCTCTCTGAGCTGCTGTTGAGCTGGATGGAGTAGCGTCAGCTCTATCTTGTTGGTTTTGATCCCAGAGAATCTTGGCCTGTGTCACGGCAGGAATATGGCCGTATTTGGTCATGACCAGCGTCATAAGGTCATGAACCAACGTGAACTGCTCTGCAGACGCAGATCTGGACCTTGAATCATCCACCGCAGCGGGTGATGAGATCCCGCTTCTAGCAGCATTGAGAGAAGCCATGGCGTCCAGGATCTGCTCGTCAGCGATATCCAGCTCCGTTTGCAAGAGTGTACACACCGACCGGATCAGGATTTGGTCCTAGTTTGAGACACCATCAGAGTATGAGCTGACAATGAGTCAATGGAAACAAAGCGGCAGCTCAGCACTCACAGCGCAAAGCAGCTGATTGAGTTTCTTCCGCTTGCGAATGATTCGCTCGCGTTCCCGAAGCAGATGACGCTGACGCGTGACCAGTGTAGTTTTTAAAGTCTCCAAGGCACTCTGCGCTACGGACAGTTGCGTTTCCAGGCGGCTCAGCTCGCTCTGTACGTTCTTTCTCCGCTGCTCGTGGATCTCCGTCTCTCGTTCAGCGTGTGCGATGGTCCGCGTGGCGATCGTAACCAGAGACACAAAGAGTCCGTGCAGGAAGCGAGCTGTCGTGGGGCACTTATCAAACACCAGACGAGCCGTCTCATAGCAAATAAACTCCTGAAGCGCGAGCTCCTGTGTGAAGAACCGCATCTGACGAGCCAACGAGCCTGCACCAACATGCTCGTGCTCTTCTGAGTCGGAAGTTTGCAGCTGGAGAGCTGTCATGGCTTGAAGCTTAGCTTGAGCCCATTGCATGAGCGCCTCAGTCTCCACTCGAGTGAGACTTGGTTTGACTTTGGGGAACTGAACGACAGACCACACGGTCTCGACCACGTCAGGCTGCGTCCCGCTATGCAATTTGACGGACGCGAGATCGAGTTGGATGTCCAGAGGCGCGCAGGAGGAAGTGACGACCACATGCTCTTGCGCTGGGATACGCGAAGCTGGGAACCTGCGGCTGCGCCGTGTGGTCCGGAAGGTCGAGCGCTTGACTGGAGACAGAGGCTGATTGGTTCGGTCTTCCGTGGCCTCGTCGTAGTCTTCGCTCTCGTCACTGGAGGCTTCGTCCCGATCATTGGGGCAGCGTTCCGAAGCCCCTCCGACCGAACGATTGGAAGAGGTCTCCTGCAAGGCTCCGCTGTGATGCAGTTGTGATTCTTGCGCCAGCTTGAGCTGCACCAGAGCCTGAATGTGCTGCATGAGGTATCGCAGAAACTGGGCTACGAATGGCAGCGTGGCGTCCAGAGGCTGTGTCGCCTTGGCCAACGCTGTAAAACAGTCGTCGTCATCAGCTGCACATTCGTCCTCCATCTTGTACGAGTGAGCAACACCATGACTCTCAGAGACACGCAAATGTGCTCTGAGACGGAAGCGGAAGGCCTCTATCAGCGCATTGGCCTCCTGCTGCGCCGTGTCGTGCTGCTTCTTGGGAGACGAAGAGCCTGGAACCGCAAGCGGCGGCTGATGCAGAGGGGGCAGATGAGCAGATGCTGCTGTGCCTTCGATACCCAGGCGGCTGTTTCCATTGCGCAGCGTCGAGATGCACTTGGCCTTTGCACGTGAACCCATTTGGCGGCGTTTGCAGTTGCGTCCTTTCATACTGTATACTGTCCCACAGGCAGTATACCGATCTTGTACCGATATTTCGTGGGTATGGAAGGTGGCATAACGACTTGGTTCATTGAGATTGCCGTCCGCGCGTTCCGGCGACGTGTCGAAGGCGGAGAGAAGGACGTTGAAGTTGCTGTTGAGCACATCGCCCACTTTCGTACTGACCCCACAGTTGCTGATGATCAGGATCAAGGGGACAGAAGCTTCACATGTTTGGCGTTACAATACCGTCGCGATGGAATGGAATTGCAGTTGCTGACAAAGTGATACTTAGATCTAGTCCATTGGACTGTAGCACTGAGAGTCTCATTCGTTTATCACGATTCCTTGCTGTGTTTGCTGGTGCTTTGCAGTCCATTTCCTACGGTTGAATCTATCTCTGGAGCATTGCGGATTTCGTGAGCTGTGTTGAGAGTTTTTAGTTGAAATCCTATGTGTATACTGTACATACTTGAGGTAAGTTAGTTGTAATTCAGAAAAATATATCTAAACACGGTCAAAACTTAGTTGAGTGTCAAAACAAGGTATCATATTGAATCTGCTTTAGGCAGAGGTTAGGTGTATGATGCGCCGCAAGCGCAGCGTAATATTCTGGCTGTTTGCTTATTTTTGATTGGCTGGTGGCCCATGTTTACTGTGCCACAGGCCCATTCCACATTGAACCATCTAGCGAGCATGACTCTGAGCGCGATTGAGCAGGCCAAACGAACGGTGCGTACTACGTGAGTAGGTCTCCGCCCTCTGCGCATAGCTGATTAATCGCTGTCTATTGTGTTCGCTGTGTCTTGGTGTTGCAGGCAGCACGTCAGGCCGTGGACGAGTACGTCACGGACGGCGCCATCGTGGGCGTGGGCAGCGGCTCCACTGTCGTTTACGCAGCTGAGCGTCTGGGCGAGCTCGTGCGCGAGCAGAAGCTTAACATTAAGTGCATTCCTACGTCCTTCCAGTCCAAGCAGGTACATTCTGCCACCTCCTGCTCCTGTATCATGACTCTGCTGACCGTCACGGCCACCAATGGACAGCTCATTGCAGAGAACAAGCTCACTCTCACGAGTCTGGACGAGCACCCGGTCATTGACGTCACGATCGATGGCGCCGATGAAGTGGATCTGCAGCTCAACTGCATCAAGGGCGGCGGCGGTTGCCAGCTGCAGGAGAAGATTGTGGCCTTCGCTGCCAAGCGCTTCGTGATCATCGCCGACTACCGAAAAGAATCGATCAAGCTCGGCGAGCAGTGGACGCAGGGCGTGCCCATCGAGGTCGTGCCTATGGCCTATGTGCCGCTCACGAACACGCTCAAGGGCTTTGGTGGCAGTCCTGTGCTGCGCATGGCCAAGAGCAAGGCTGGCCCCGTGGTCACGGACAATGGCAACTTCGTGCTCGACGTCCACGTACGTTTGTCTGCTGACTCATTTCGTGGTTATGGTGCTCATCTCCGTGTCTTTGCTGACAGTTTGGCCCGATCTCGGAGCCCAAGGCGCTCAACGATCGCATCAAGTTGCTGCCTGGCGTCGTGGAAGTCGGCTTGTTCTGCGGCATGGCCGAGAAGGCTTACTTCGGCCAAGCCGATGGCACGTTCACCACGCGATCGCTGTAGAGTACGAGCAGAAAGTCAAGGTCTTATCATCGGCCAAACAGTTGGGAAGAGGTTCTCTTTATTATGCTCTAGCATTCTCCTAACAATAGCGATGCGGCTGTGAGACTAGCGACTAAAGCAGAAAGGAGATCGATCCAAATTACATTCCCTGCTGGAGGTAATGCTCCAGCCGCACTTGGCGAAGAACGTCGTAGTGACCGTCGGAGTCCACAGCTGTGCGCACGCGGCGGTCTTCGAGCGTGCCGTCTGGGTATCGATGCGCATAGAAGCAGCTCGTACCAAATGGGCATGTACCGCTGCACAAAACAAAGCAAAGGCTTTTTTAGCTTCGACATAGATCATCACCCCAAGGCTTTCTCACGAACCTTCCTTCGTTGAAATGATGGCACGGAATCGATGCTAGATTTTTCTGAAGCCAAACAACGTGAGCCATTGCCAAAGACGCCAAGCAAGAGCTAGAAAGACGTACTCTGTAGGTGTCGGTAAGCGCCTTCTTGCGTGCTGGGTCCGTGACCATGCGGCTGGATGGGATGATAAAATGCGTCTCAACGCGACACACAGGACACTGGCGCACCGTCTGCTTGGGTTGGTCTGCTGTGCCTCGCCAATTGCGCACACAGGACAAGCAAAAGGCGTGTGTGCAGCCCGAGAGCAGCCCGAAGCGCTCCTGCTTTTGCAGGATGTTGTCGTAGCAAATGTTGCACTCTAGATCCTGTGATACACGCAGCTCTTCGTTCATGGCGTCAACTTCCTCTTGGGTATCGGTGCTTTCGGGCAGAGCGTGTGCGTAAAAGCACGAGTCGCCGTACCGACAGAGACCCTGCAGGAAGAACGTGCACGTTTTGCTACAATGAGAAACGACGTAAGCCACCAGGCTGATCACAAAAGAGTAGACCCAACATACGGAGCAGCAGGCCGTTCCACAAACGCTGGCGCAGCGGTGCCCACATCGTCTTCAATGTTCAGTGCCGCGATGTCCGCGTACGACAGCTTGTAGGAGGTTTCTGCCTCCGCATCCTCAAAGTCGCCTGGCGCGCCATAGTAATAAAGTTCTGTCCACAGCACCAGCAGATTCAGTCACTTGCTCGAAATCCTTTGGGCATCAACAACGAGCGCAATGGCGACGCACCTTCTTCCTTGGAGATGAAATCGCTCAGCTCTGTCACCTGCTGCTGCTCTAGCGATTCCGGCCGTGCGCCAGTCCAGGCCGCAGCCTTTTCCTCCTTGACATCGCCTACAGGCGCAGCAGGCAACGGCGCATTCTTGGTGTTCGGATTGAGCACGTACATCTTCACGGTCGACTTCTTCTTGCTGTTATTGTCTGCGTCTTCGCTCTTGACCACGTGCAAATACGGACACCGATCGCCAGCGGCGCAGCCACCATAGTCGAAGAACTTGCACTGCTTGCCAAAGGCACCGGGTGCCACTGTTGTTTCACGCGTCGAGCTGCTCACTCGCTGCAGAGAGCTGTCTACTACGTGCGAGAACTTACAGTCGCGGCCTGTCGGATCAACCAGTGAGCAAGCAATGCGCGGCCGAAGTCCAGTTCAACATCCGACGCACCAGCTTTACAGGCGCCTTGCAGGAAGAACTTGCAGAACAGAGGGCTCTTGGCCAGGTCCTCGCGCGCAGCGTGGAAGAACTTGCAGCTGCTGCCGTTGCGGCACTTGCCCTGCGCGAAGAACGAGCAGGCCGGCGGCGTCGAAGACACGGAGGACGACGACATGGCTGATGGGAAATGCGCCTTTGCAGAAGTGAGCGCTTTTCAGCCAATCATAGGCAAGAGCTATAAGTATCACGAATGAACGCGAACTTAACCAGTAAAGTCTGATATGCAGCCACGTGCATTAGGTTCGGATGAGAACAGATAAAAAACTGAGCAAATTTGATCTGTTTATGCAATTTTTCGTTATTGAGGAGACCGAATTAATGTGAAGTAAGGATTATCTCAGGGTGGTTTTATCTCCCTGGACAGAACGTTTTTTGGGTTTGCCTTCGAGGAGGGTGGGCGACATCTCCGATCTGCACGATTTACCATCGTGTTGTCCACAGTACTCGCTTCAAGGAAATTTTCAATCACTTAAGGTACATCTCATCGTGTCTAATGCGCATGGCCAGCTTCTGAAGGCCATCGCGGCGCAGCAGCAGCTTTACCACGAAGCTGGTGAAGCTCTACACGGGCACGCCAGATCGCTTGAAGCTGTCGTGCTGCTGTACGAGCGCTCCGCAAGAAAAACGGCGTCCGAGGCGATACGTCAAGCGAACGCCGAACGCCGCTTTAGTCAATTGTGGATGGAGACCAAGTTGGTCGAAGGCGAGTTCGAGAGGTGTTTCTCGACGAGCTACTCAAGCTGCTGGTTCCAAGACTTCAGCCTCGGCGCAACTCAAATGGTGCTGCCCTTCAGCACAAGACCAGTGCGGGTTGAGAGGAAGAGACTTGGAGCGTTGAAGGCTTGGAGCACTGGAAGCGAGTGCTGTCGATAAACACTGAATGGTACGTTGACGTGGCGCTGATTGGAGAGACTGCCACACAGAGATTTGCTGAAGTGAGGCGTGTCAACGCGGCAGCCGGTGAAGCGACGAGTGGAGATGGCAAGAGGGAGTTGATGCCGTTCGGTTACTTCCTGTTGATGTCTTGGTCACTTGGTCTCGTCAATGCGCTTGTTCATGACAAAGGACTCGAGCAGTTCTTTCATGTCTGAGAGGGCACGACACCTGTGGCAACCATCGAAGGATTCCCCCCATCTAGCAGAGTAGGGGATGCGTAAGAAATCGTGCTGGACAAGCAGCTCGAGAATCTGTTGGTCCATTTCATTGCGTGTATCTCGTGCCAAGAGGAGAAACAAACACTCGGTATCTGCACCCACAGAGGACATTTCGGGAGCAAAGACATCCTAAGATCATACAAACAGGTCATCCAGCTGCCCAAAACCACGCAACATAAGCCGCAGGCTCACGTGGCTTTTCAAGTCTATTGGAAGCATCTGAACCTTCACTAACGAGATGACGGACGGATACGCAAATGGACGGAGACGTTGCAAAAATTTACGCAGAGTACCAAGTGCGCCACAAGTGATGTGAGCGAGACACCGCTCCGTTAACGCTGCTGTCGAGCTGAGGCGAGAGATCGCTCGCTGGATCTGACCAACATTAGATGAGTGCGAGATACGAATCGACGACCATGTA
>JAADVW010000590.1:0-21482 GCA_023335875.1 Elongisporangium prolatum | reverse complement strand
GAGTCCATGGTCAACGCCAACTTCGGCTCGGTCTTCCGGGCTGACCACTATCCGTCGCAGTTCGCATTCTTCGTGCAGCGGTACGTTGACATCTGCTCGGAACGACTTGAGACGCTCTTGACCTACCCAGACAGTCACACGATCTACCCGGAGCTTACGTTGCCTCACGAGCAGCAGATCCGACCAACATTCCATCGCAGCTTGACTTTCGAGTGATGGTCACTTGTCTGTCCATCCCACCCTCTTTTAATATCTCAGTAGACACAAACACACTCATTTTGCAACGAATTGGTTGTGTACCCACATTGAAGTATAATATCGTCTATCACAGGGAAGTCGAATTCATTTTAAGAGGAACCGACCTCACCGCACAAGAGGGAGAAACTCGATACCTTAGACGGAGGGAGTATGGGCGTGACCGACTACGAGTGCACGCTGGCGCAAGCCGAGAGCAGCGGCAGCCTGGAGAGCCTGTTGCTTTTGCTTAAGCAGATCCTCAAGGACAAGATGAGCGTGCTGCACGTCGTCGCGGTGTTGGATTAAACAAACTCAAGAAAACATGAGAAGAGTGATAAGATCAAATAAAGCTCCCTTTATTTACTATTGTACTCGTAACCTAATTGCTGTACTCTAGATGTGCTCAGTCTGAAGCAAAAAGGAAAGTGAGACCACTTCCCTTCCTTCTTATCCTCATCGCACTGGTTGATTTCCTCTGATAAGGTGAGGTACCCCTCTAACCCATGGGTCTGACCCCTAATACACTACTCTACCGTAGGACTTCCCTTCTCCCTTGGGTACCCAAGATAACTGAGGTCCAACACTCCCACTGAGGGCAAGATTGCGAACTCCAATCTTCTCTCTGAGCTTTATAAACTGCTTTGTTGGAAGGGCTTTGGTAAGGATATCTGCTGTCATCTCACTCGTGGAGCAATACTGCACCTGCAGTCGTCCTTCTTCTACGAAGTCTCGAGTAAACAGATACCTGAAATTGATGTGTTTAGTTGCTTTGTGATTTCCCGGATTTTTCACTGTGCTCATAGCCGCATTGCTAGCGCACCACACTTGCACAGGCTTCTTTTGCGGAAATCCCATTTCTCTAAACAAGTGCCAAATCCATTCACTCTCTTTAGCTCCTTCGCTTAGTGCGATAAACTCAGCTTTTGCTGTCGATAACGACACAGATGCTTGCTTACTGCTACACCATGACACGCTGGCTCCTGCCATCATTATTAAGAAACCCGTAACTGATTTAAGTTCTTTTGTTTTACACGCGAAGGACACGTCTGTGTACACTTCAAATGCCACATCTTGTAAGTTTCCATCAAGATATAGACAGTACGTCGACGTCCCTTTCAAGTGTTTCAGTACTCGCCTGGCTGCCTGTCAATGAGTTTTATTGTAGCAAGATAAGAATTTGCTAAGTTCTCTGAGTGCGTTTGCTATGTCTGGTCGTGTTGCTCTGACCAGGTTCTGCAATGACCCTACGGGTCCTCTGTAGTCATAGCCTGAGCTTTGATCTGCTCTGGCGTCATATTTCTTTCCGGTAGTAACTGCTCTCCTGTTACTTGCGGTGTTGAGACTGGGTAACTACCCTCAAAAGTGAACTCTTGATTAAGTCTTTGATATACTGGCGCTGTGAGATCGTCATCACACGCTTGGCTCGGTCCCGAGTTACTTCCATCTTCAAGATATAATGGATATCGCCTAAATCTTTCATCTTAAATCTCCTTGAAAGTTATCATTTCAGATTGCTTATTAAGTTTATGTTGCGCGACATGATCGTCAAGTCATCAACATAAACGACAACGATAAGCCAATCGTCACGGGTGCGTACACTTCATCACAGTCAACTTCATACTCTTGATGATTATCCTGTGCGACTAGCCGAGCCTTAAACCGCTCAACCAATCCGTTTGCATGATACTTTACTGCAAGTACCCAATGACATGGTAGTGCTTTGCGTCCTGGTGGTAGCTCTACCAAACGCCATGTGCCATTATTGAGTAAGGACTCGTACTCTCTGTCAAGAGCTTCTCGCCATTGTGTGCGATGAAGTCCCTTCAAGGCCTCTTTAATGGATCTAAGTGCACGAATCTTGTTCTCTAAGATACCGTTGTTCTCCAAACGCACTTAGTTGCACTCTGCAAATCGCATAGGGCAGCGAATCTCTCGTGCTGGCCTATCTCTTGGCTGTACTCTCACTGGTTCAGTAGTTCTTCTCCGTTTTTGCACATCGGAATTCCCCAGAGTTAACTTAGTTGATGGATTTACTCCCACTGCTTGGGGTGTTACATCTCCAGTGCCCTCGTGCTCAGTCGATTCACGAGTTCCCTCGTGATCATCGCTGCTTGCGATAGCCAGGTACTCACGACTACGATTATTCGTTGATGAGGATCCACTCCACTCTCGTGTTCATTGTCTGGAAAAGCTCTTTGCACAAAGTTGGCACAGTTCTGGGGGTCGAAGAGAACATCACGAGAAACCATGTGCTTGTTATTGTAAACATCCAACAGGCGGTATCCTTTGGAATCTTCAGAAACTCCAAGAAATCGGCACTTGATTGCACGAGCCGAGAGCTTTTTGTCTTTCTCTAGGGCCTCTGGCACATGTGCAAAGCAAATGCTTCCCCAGATATGAAGGTTACTCAAGTTAGGAGGTATCCGATGAACCAATTCAAACAGTGTTTTTTTCTTCAACCGCTTCATAGGCGTTCTGTTTTGTACATAGGTCATGTACATTAGTGCCTCTGGCCACCATCGTGTCGCCTTATCAGCATCTTTCAGTGCACACTGCACTTTGCTTAATTTGCTTTGATGATCTCTCTCGGCAGCGCCATTCTCTTCAGGACTGTAAGTATTAGATGTCTCAAAGCGAATTCCCTTTTCGAGGCAGAAGTTCTTAAAAACTTTGCTTACAAACTCTGTTCCACCATCAGATCTAATCCTTCTGATTGTGAACTTTCCTTCTCGCTCGAGCTACAACATCAACATTTTGACTTTATCGTTGACTTTGCCTTTGTTGCGTAGTACGTAGCTCCATCTCCACGATGTCTTTTAGTAATAGCCGTTGAAAAAAGAGTATATGACGACTATCGGTGATGTGTACTGGCGTAAAAGTCAGCCACGCGAGCACCGAAGTTGTCAGCAGCACTAACGACAAGAGATTGAAGTACGACTACTGCAGAGACCAAAGTCAACGAGATGACAGTACCAACGACGGCTGATGACAGAAGTATAACGGAACTACGAAGGCTGATGACAGAAGGATGACGGTACTACAAAGACTGATGACAGAAGGATGACGGTACGACGAAGACTAATGACAGAAGGTTGACAGTAAGAGGACAGACGAAGCATGTGAGACAAGCTCCCACGGCCTACTCGCTTGGAAGAGCGACAGAGCTAACGACAGAAGCTAGGAGGAGGCGATGGAAGGCGCATGGCGTCTCACTCTTCGAAATCTGCGGCCGAGAGCACAGAGACCGTGAGTAGTGTGATGATGAATACATAATGCGTGATGTGTGCGAGTATGACTAAATGTGGAGCCGTGTGCGGCACCAGCAAGTCTCCGGCCACACCCATGGCCTCGCCAGGGCCATGGCAGAAGGCGACTCTGTCGGAGGGGGGAGAGCTTAGCTAGACGCACCGGGTGGCGAGCGCCAGGTAGTAGCAGCAGCCGCGGCAGCCATTACTACAGCAGCAACGTGAAGAGGAGCCAGCGTTGGTTGCAGTCCCAGCAAGGAGAGGGAAGAATCCCAGCGACCTGAACGTGAGTGAATATAATTCAGCGACCGGTGAGAAGATGGAGCCTTGGCTCGCGCGTCTGGGGTAAGCTGTGGAGACCATACGACGGTTTGGGACCAGTGAGTGGGCGTCATGTGGCCTCTATTTCGCGGTGATCACGAAGCTGACAGGAACGGCGGCGAAATGAATTGCTGGCGTGCATGAAGACCATGAGGAAGAAGAAAATACTTACGAGAACTTGAAAACGCTCCTGACGCGCCACTTTGGATGACACAAAGATGAGCTAGCAGTCATGGCCAGCGTGGCAGCAAGGAAGAAGAAGACTTCGGAGACGTACACTGAGGTCGCCACAGCATTGATAGCGATCGGTAGTGGCACGAAGATACGAGATGAATGGTACCTTGAGGCCTTCATCAGCGGCCTCGACGACATGGCGCAGTCCGTGCTCTTGGATAGAAAGCTTCAGGGCGTGCTGACCTTCTGGGGAGCCGTGGATCATGGGACGCAGGTGTGCAAGCTGTTTGAACACGAGGCCGTGAGCGACAGACGAGGCCAGCGGGAAGAAGAGGAATGAACGCGCCAGGGTGAGGATCGAGGAACCAAGAGGCCGAGGTTCAAGCAGGAATCAGGTTCCAGCGACAAAGTTTCGAAGAAATCAGCTGCAAGTGGCCCACAAGGAGGCCCAAAGTGGTTTGGAACGCTCCACCTGGGTATGCTTGGGATGGTACGCAGTACGTAACAGTTGAGAAACCTGGGTCCATCTCCACGACGGAGACAGCCCGTAAGACCAAAGAGTTGGCGCCGAGGATCTGCCAAGTGGGCGCTGTAAAGGAAGAAATCAGCAGGAACGAGATAAATCACGCCATGGGGACGACGATCGTAATGTGACACAAGAGCAGCATCGCAGCGGAGCTCATGTCGAGCGCGGACGTGGCTACGGCAACAACACCCGAGGTCGAAGGCGAGGTGCTGGACGAAGTCGAGGACGCGGTCGCAGATATGATGCAAGTTACTACCAGTCATGGGGTAGCCAGCAGCGTACGCCGCCAGAGCAGTGGAAGGGCTTCTGCTGTGGTGATGTCGGCACGGTTATAGTTACTGCCTCGTGAAGATGGAGCGAGTCGAAGTTGGCAGTAATAACACAGGAGGTGTTCGGCAGTCTGAGCGTGAGGCTTCGCGTTCGGGAAACGGAGAGCAGGCGTAGGGATGGAGGCCCTACGACCTGAGGAGACGAGACCTCCACGGCCTCGACGACCGATAAGAGAAGGCGAAGCAGTTGCTGATCAGCCGCGAGGAGTCGAAGAGGGCAGCGTCAGGGAACGCAAGAGAGAGGAGGAGAAGACACAGCCCCAGTCGAGGCGTGTGGACGAAGAACGTGGCAACACAATGTCCAAGAGAAAGAAAAAGTGAACACACCGTCCGAGCGGATGCGTGTGGTCGAAGAACGAGAGCTGCAGGATGTTCAAGAGCTCGAGCTGCCACGAGAAGAGAAGAACGAAACAAGTGAGCCAGATTAGAGCGCAGAAGCCGTGCAATTGAATGATCAGGACTACAATAAGCTGAATGTTCGAAGAGCAACGGAGGAAGAGTCGAAAGAGAAACGAGACGACCGCCGTGTACAAGAGGCTGCAGCAGCACTTGGTCTGCCGACGGCCGTTGTGTGGATGGAAGAGAGCCAAAGGAAGAATATCACGCTCGATACCGGCGTCAGCTACAACATAGCCGGCGGAAAGTGGAAGAGATCTGACTGGCGATCCCAAGAACGTGCACCAGCTACTCCCAGTGAGGGTATCGGTGGGTTCCAGCTACAAGTCGCGGGTGTTTGGGCGTTCAAGATGAAGAATCACTGGGCAAACTATCGTGGTAGAAGCTTTGATGGTGCCAGAATGCGGCGAGACCTTTCTGCTGGGTGCCGATTTCATAAGGAAGTACGAAGCAAACATGGACTTCATGACGAGCGAGCTGGCGTGGGAACATGGAGAGAAGTTGTATATCTTGCCGTTCATGGTGTGGGACGCAGGTAGAAGATCGTGACAACCGGCTTTGGTACGAATGGCGGCTGCACAGCGCCTAAGTAGCATCTGGGAAGTCATGTACGAGTTGCTGTGAGTGGAAACGACGGCGATGTGGGAGTATTTGTACCAGCAGCACGAAACGACTCTCTGATGATGGCATCGGTGCTTGCTGAAGTGCGCGATGGTCATATTCTGGTCCCAGTGATGAACTGCGCAAGAGCCAAGCTTCCAAGCCGCTAGAGCCTGGGCACGTGGCTGTCGCAAGACCAAACCGATGGCAATCATGAGTGATATGATTGACCAACTCAACCTGACAGAGGATACGGTTCCTTCTCTCGGTCTAGTTCAGCGAACGGCGTATTACCACAAGAAAGTTCTGCTCATGGCGACAGCTCTCGTGTTCCACATGCGTGAGATAATCCGCATTCAGTGGTATCGTGATGACCTCGACGAAACGACGCCATTCACATTCGCGTGCCCGATAGACGACTTCGGTATTCCTGTGATCAGGAACGGCTCCGAGGCCAAGCCCTTCTTGATTGGAGTGACGACGAAACGGCAAATTCGCGGGCTTCATCGAGCTGCCGAGTTTCCGCTCCACATCAACGCGACGTACAAGCTCAACCAGTCGGGGTACCCCATGGTGGTCTGCGGGACTTCTGATACCAACCGCTCCATCCACGCCGCCGCCGTTTTCCTCACGTCACATTCGCGCCAAGAGCAGTACTCCTCGATATTCTCGAGCATGTTTGCTGTGTACCAGCTCGTCACGGGACTCCCTCTCAAGGTGCGCTACGTTATGGGAGACGCCGACGACGCCCAATTCAACGGTTTCGCTAGAGTCGTCATTCCCAACTGTCCCAGTGTGACTTAGCTCATGTGCTTCTTCCACGTCTTGCTCAACGTCAAGAAGTAGGCCAAGAGCTGTCAGAGTCGGACCGAAGTCTGGTGTTCGAGCACGTCTATCGCATCCACCATGCCCGCTACGAGTTCGACGCTACAGACGAGGATGGGAATGCTTTATGCGCATGGTTTGCCCGCCCGGCGCTGAGAGAATTTACGCAATACTTCAAGCAAGAATGGCTCGAGTCTCGTTTCCATCGCTGGCAGAGTCACCAGAGCGCCATTGGCCACGCCAAGACGAACAATCCTTTCGAACAGTTCAACATGGCTTTCAAGCGCGACTATACGCTCCGCCAGCTTCTCCCGTTGAATTCGCTCATGCTGATAATGCAGCAGCTGTGCAAGACGAAGGCAGTCGCGTTCCAAGACTTTAAAGACTACAGTGAGGTCACCTCGGACATTCCCAGACGTCTCAAGTATCTTCGCAACACCGGCCTTCTTAGTCACAAGCGCGTACAACGAGCCAGCCTCAACTTCATCATGGACGACAATGCCCCAGAGACTCACGTCCTCGTCAAGCAGCATGGAGTCCAGAAGAGCGGTTTCCCGGTTACGAAGACAGACCAAGATCGACTCCCATCTCCCTATATGAAGGTCTACAAGCAGCCACAAGACGGGTGGTACGTCAATGTCGCCGAGCGCTGGTGCCCGTGCTCCTAGTGGTTCAAGTGCGGATGCTGCGTCCACGTTCTTGAAGCTTTGGAGATTGTCGGAGTGCCATTGCGCCAACATAACCAAGCCGAAGAGACGTGTGTGAGCCAGAGACGGCGTCGCCGCGCAAAGCCATCAAGTCAACCGGAGCGATCGACAAACCAAGGCGGTCGCCCTATGCAAGTTGGTCCTGCGTTGGCGTTGGAGTAAGGAAGCCGCAGAGAAGTCAAAGGCCCGACCGCGACTCAGGAAAGGCAAGAGGTTTGTAGCAATGCACACTTAGGAGTAGGAGATTCATAAAATCTATGCGCTTCATGTTTCACGAGATTGCAGCACCCACGATAATCTCTATTTCCAAAACCCGAACGGAAGCAGGAAGGCCAGATTTAAAAGGAGCAAACATGATAGTGAGGGCGGTGTCAATTAATGAATGTTTTACCTGTCTATCTACAAAGCGTTTTCCTACTCGACGAGCGCCCTTCCTTCACGGATCATCCGGCGATAGCGCGCCACAGTTGGAGCCGATATGCCATAGCCGTTCAAAAATGCAGTCTTGCACACTCGATTCACGAAAGGGAGGTAGTAGTGGAACCGCACGCGCTCACCGGTTGAACGCACGCGTTGAGGTTGGGCATCTTCAGCGACATATAGAACGGTGAGCGCCGTGAATATGCTCACTCGCTTATCAGCGCGAGTCAGCCTGCTGATATACGCAACAACCATCTCCAGTGCAGCTGCTTTGTCGACGAGGCATTGGCCACATCCGTCTGCGCGAATTAGCTGTGCTACGCGAACCATCAGGCTGTATTGCTCATCTAGATCGGATTCGTCGGAACGCATGCCTGGATGGGAGCTAAAAGGTGTAGTGCCGTCGTTTGCTAAATAATGGCTCAGTCCAGAGGCTTTTAATATCAGCCAGTCAGTCGTTAGTATATCAGTTTTGGTAGCATACTTATCTGTCAGCCAGTCAAAAGCAGTCATGATCACTATTGGCACAGATAATGATAACAAACGCTACAATTACCAAATGATACTTAACGACCTGCTAGGATACCTAACGGTTAAATTGGATACAACTGGTGTTTAAAATGGGCGCGCGGCATAGCCAATCGCTCGATGAATGGTTGCAAAGGTTCTCGATCTTTGTGCACTTCATTTGCGAAAAGGAGCATCTCGCTGGCCGCCCAGGTGGCGGCTTTATTACCGACCAAGCGTCCCGGCTTCTGCTCAAGCACGTAAAGCAGTGCATGGCAGAGCTTCCGTTGCCGAATCTCAGCTTCGAGGCTATAGCCCGCCGGGCGCTTGACCGTTTCCCGCATCGCCGCATTGATCTTAATGAGCTCGAGAAGTACGAGCTCGTTGCGCGCAGCGAGGAGCACGCGGTGAGCACCACCGGTGATGAGTTCAAGTACAGGGCTCTCCTCACGGCCATAATTGACGGAGAGCCTAAGGTGCTTGTCGACTGGAATCCGACCTGGGAGCCGGTCGCAAACATACGTAAGTGCGCGCTCAAGGAGCTCCGCGATAAGCAGCGCAAGAAGCGCACGATGCAGCGTCGAGCTAAAGCTCTCATAGATAACGCTTAGCGAAAGGGTAGAGTAGCAATGATAACAGTAATAATACATTATAAGTATTATCTTACTCTTCGTATGGGGTTCTCGTTGTATGTGCCACGCCTAGAAGGCTACAGCTCATGTGCGGGCTATACCTAAAAGGCTACAGCTCATGCGGAGGTTATGCAGCGACGCCTAAACGGCTACAGCTTATGCGCAAGGGACGCGGCTACGCCTAAAAGGCTACAGCTCATGCGTTGGGTTATTGGGTCAGTTGTACTGTAAATGTGCTATACTGTACAGTAGGAGCGCAAGACTGAAGGGGTGCTTTTATACGTATTTTAAACGTTTAGATAACATCTGTAGGCATCATGGACAATAATACAATTGATCGTTAGTGTGAGAGCATATACGTACAAACAGCAAAGCGACTTACCATGCTATGGGTCCAATCGAGCGGACGAAAGCTTGGGATGAAGGCGCGCGCAATGCTGAGTTGTGGCTGTGGCTGGTGGTGACTGTGGCTGGTGCTTTGATGGTGGCTGTGGTGGCATGAAACATTTGATGAGATTTTGAAGCTATCAATGAACGGGACTTAAGCTGAAACCTAGGGAACTCCTATTAAAGCACAAGCTGTGGGTGGACAGCTCATCACGGCTACAGAGAAGGTATACATCAGCCTAGCGTTGAAAACTGTAGCTGGCACAGTGCATCTGCGAAATGCTGAATGCTACTTGTGAATACTGATGATGAAGAATTCATTTTGAGTGATTCCACATTAAAGTTAATATATATTGATGTCGATGCTTAGTTAGCCGCATTGGCTTCTCAGGCAACGAGTGAAGCCCATGATCCAATCGAATGGGAAGAGGACCGCATAGCCAAAACCATCGACAAGTCGTCAGGCAACATTGTGAGGACGTCAAAAAGAGAGGCAGTACATGACCCACTCACTGCACAAGAACGTAATGAAGGTGATGCTGCCATCCGCAAAAAGATTGTCAGTGCTCTGGATGATGATGGTTTACCAGCAGAACATGAAAGCGAACTCAAGAGAATCATGCTTAAACATGACATTCGGAAACTAGTTCTTGGCCGCGCTCCTCCTGCTGACGTGCAGCCTATGGTGATCCAGCTCAAAGAAGGATCCAAACCGTACCGATGCAAGGGCCAAAAGTATTCGCCTGAGCAGCGAGATTTTATGAAATCTTTTAATGAACAGTTGGAAACCCTGGTTTGGTATCTGAGAATCGAACTGCAAGATGGTCAAGCCAGGCATATCCTGTGGAATAGCCAGGTGCAAATGAATATCGCCAGACAAACGACTGCAGGCCAATCAATGGTCTAACGGAAGGGATTGTGGCTGTATCTTGCAATTTGACCATATTTTCAGAGCATCTGAAAGGAAAGCATTGCTTTGCCACCCTTGATTTCATTAAAAAGTTCTGGTAAATTTCACTGCATGAAGAATCGCAGGAAATTATGTCTTACGTGACTCATGATACGATTTATACTCCAACTCGGATGCCACAAGGTGCCATGGATGCATCAACCCATTTTCAGATGTGCATGGAAGTTACCTGAAGGAGTTATTGTATACACACCTACTGGTATGGATTGATGACATACTTATATACTCCGACACGATTGATGGTTTGTTGAAAACGGTTTAGCGAGTGCTTGATCTATTGCACAGAAAGAGATTCAAGGTTAGAATTAAAAAGTGCATGCTTTTCAGTACAAGTGCAAAATGGTGTGGAAAGATATTTGATGCTAGTGGAGTCCGACACGATCCATTTAGAATCACCGCTTTAATGGAGATGAATCCACCTAGAAATGCAGGCTAACTTCAGCAATTCATGTGTGCAAGCAATTGGATGAGAGAATTGATTCCAGATTTTACTCGTGCAATGCAACCTTTGCAGGACAGACTGGCCATAGTATTAAGTGGAACGAAGAAAACCAAGCGAACTGCTAATGGAATTGTGGTTAGTTTAGATGCAATTGAGCTGGATTGCTTCCAAACAATGAAGCAAAAGCTGGCTAAATCTTTATTACTTGCGCATCCTGCTTCAGAAGCAACCATGTGTCTCTTCACTGATGCAAGTGACATGGGCTGGGCAATTGTTCTAACACAAGTACATAAGTGGTGTCCTGACACTCCTATCAACGAGCTGGAAAGTTATGGATCCCAGAAAAGTCTGAAGTGCTCGAGCGCATTTTCATAATCGCGCATTTCGGCCAAAATGGACAGCGTGGACAAATTCCACTGTTGGAGACCTTGAATCGTTATTTTGCTGTAAATGGATTGGGAGTGCGAGTGAAGCAGTTTATAAAGCGACGTTTTCTATGTGCTCACGTAAAGGGCCCGAATCAGTCGCAGCGTCCATGGGCAGAAACATTCCGTAGCAATATAAGGTATGAGGCCATCCATTTTGATTTTCTACATATTGGAGAAAGCAACGGATCATCCATGTATGTACTAGCAATGAAGGATGATGCATCACATTACTGTGTGCTACGAACTTGTGATAAAGCAGGCAGTGATGAAGTTATGAGTACTCTTCTTGATTGGCATAAACGATTTGGTCTACCGAAGCTATGGAATCGGATGGCGGAAGCTATTTCAAGAATCAGATATTGGAAGAAATGGCAGCCAAGATGAAAGTGCAGCATAGTATAACTCTGGCTTATTCCCCATGGATCAATGGGAGTATTTAGCGACTGAATCGTGACATCTTGCAAGTCATGAGTGTAATGTTGTTGGAGAACAAGATGGAAATGAAAGATTGGCCTACAATTGTACCTTTGGTGCAGGCCAATCTTAATCATATACCAGTCAGCTCGTTGAGGAATAAGGCTCCAATTGAGACCTTTACTGGACTACCAGCACACTCAGTCTTGAACGAAATAGCCCTCAACAATGGACTGTGCACGTTGGATATCAGTGCAGCAAGAGTTGTTAAGAGTGTGGAGAAGCTAAGATCAAGTCTGATACTCTTGCATAAGGACATTGAGGATCAGCGTGAGAAGCAGAAGCTACTCAATCAACACCAAGCACGAGGGGAGCAGATTGTGAACTTTGAGCCTGGTGATTACGTACTATGGTCGAGAGTGTTCAAAGGCAAGCCTCCAAAGATCGGCAACCTTCATGTACGGTGGATTGGACATTTCCAAGTGATATCAGCCCAGCTGCATTCGTTTAGAATTCCTCATTTGCTCAATGGTGATGAGCGTGATGTACACGCATCTAGATTGAAGTTTTATTCTGACTCAAGTTTGGATGTATCTGAAGAGATACGAGAGCATATTGCTTCTCAGGGGATCATACTGGTGGTTAAAGGTTTTCTAGACTACCGTAGTGTGGGGGCCAAGAACCGATTGTATGAGATTATGGTGAAATGGCAGGGCCTCGAGGATATTGGGAACTCGTAGAAGCCGCTTGAGGCTCTAATGAAGGATGTGGGAGTTCAAGTAACTAAGTATGTCATGGGGACAAGGGATGATGCATTCATCGGGAAGATGCTTCAGTTGAGGTAACTAGCCTTTAGGGGGCAGTGTAGTAGGTTCTACAGGACGAGTCCGCTTAAAGGATAATTTGAGCGGTTGTACTCGACGTGACCCTTTGGTGCGACCATTTGGAAGAAGCTTGGTGACCTTCCACCGCACTTCCAGATTAACCATAGAATAGAGAAGTGAGCGCATGCTCGTTGTCTGTACTGCTTGGTTGATTTTTTGGTGTAATTCACTACAGAAGGCAATCAAAAAGCGCTCTCTGATTCTTGGATCCAACAATCGTGAATGTAATATTGATATTGATTTTCAGCAGTATTCCTAACGTTTTGACGCGGATATTGCGTCGACGAATGAGCAGCTGGCAGATTCTAGTGACAATCACAATATTGACATTGATGCATTGGTTTCGTGCATCCATCGGTTCTTCAAAACGCTTTGAATTCGACAGCCGCATATCTACACTCGTTCAAGCTGATGAATTTGAAGCCATGATGCTGCTCGACATGATCTCACCGCTAACCGCTTTGCGGTGAGATCAATACTAATTTTCAATGCGTTGCCACTGGTGTTCTCAAAAAGCATGACCTTACGAAGCAAAGCTTCTAGAAAGCATTCAACAAGCAAGAGTGAGAAGAGCCTGGGTGTCAGGGTTTTCAATACTCACGGTATTGGTCATTCGGGTATATATGAGTCGTTTGATCGCCCCGATGGCTCCATGGTCATATTTCGTATGTGGCGGCCAGTTCTGCAACTTGGCGTCAGTGCAGACTACTCAATATGAGAGACGGTGGGAATGGTGTAGCGGCTGAGCCTTAGGGGCTCGGTGTCGGCGCAGACTGTCCAGCCAGTATGTGCAAAAGAAGAGATGACGACCGAGTGAGAGTCTTGAGTATGAGTGCGTCCACGCGGACGATGTGTTGATTGAGCGTATCTGTGACGAGAGAATGAGTACAAAATTGCGTGAATGTGGACATAGA
Source organism: Elongisporangium prolatum (assembly GCA_023335875.1). NCBI lineage: Eukaryota > Oomycota > Peronosporomycetes > Pythiales > Pythiaceae > Elongisporangium > Elongisporangium prolatum. The sequence goes on along the minus strand of JAADVW010000590.1, from coordinate 8,124 downwards.
AAAGTCGCCTTCACCAACGACGACCTTCGTGAGAGGAAAGCGACCACACGTGGACGGACATATACGAGTTATTGGACGGCAGTCAGCGTGAAGTGCAAGTTTGAATCCGGAGGATATTAGTGTAGAGTCGTTCAGCAATCGTTGCTGGAAGCGAACGACACATCATGGTCGACAAAGACCTAAACGAGATTAACATATTCAAGGATCACTTCAAGAACGAAGCAGCTATTCTCATCTGCCATTTTCATGTCATCAAGTTCCTGTCTGAGCTCTGTCGCAAGCTACAGTTCGAAAGACGAGCGAGGATGATTTGAAGGGTGTCGACGCCCTGATCCACAGCATGGTCTACGAAGCAAACGAAGACGACTACAACTCCAGCTTCGAATCACTGTGTGGGCTGTGCGGCTGCGTAGGCAACACTCTCTTCTTCAAAAAAGTTGTCAAAAACTGGCACGACTGCTAGGAAGTGTGAGTGTTGCATCGGCGAGCCAAAGTACCTCACTTCAAGAACCACACCAACAACCGCCTGAAAAATTACTACGGGAAATCCAAGGCCAATGTAAATCCGACTTCAACGATGAGCGAGTGCGTGAAAAGGCATCATTGCGTATTCACGACGCGCAGAAAATGACTACATTAATCGTCGCTCAAAGAACGGGTATCTGTGGACGTGAGCTAAGACGAGGAAATGAGCGTTATACTTCGCCTCACGACGCATTTTGTGACCAACGAATCCAGCCAGAATATGCGGCTGCGCTAGCCAAGTCCGACTTGTATGTGTACGAAGTCGATGAGACGTTTGTTTACTCGGTGCGCACGTTATTATCAGTCTTCTTGATTGGTCGTGCGATTGTCCGTTTGCCATTTAAATGACGCTAACGTGTAGATACACGATCGCTTATCGAATGTTTAGCAAGATCCCTGGTGTGCTAATCCCATCTCAGCGCGTCGACAGTCGGTATGTACAGCATTGTGTTAATCTCGATTTACTACTTGTTCCATGATTCGTCCAGCATTCGTCCTCGCTCTTAGCTAATGTTTGCTGTATCTTGAGCAGATCGACCGCTTGCACTGTCAAGATGAAGAAGGTTCAGCAACTGGAGTACCATCCTTTCGTCTCTGAGGAGGAAAAGGGTGCAAAACCTCGTCGCCGTACAACAAACGAAAAGTACAGAGAAGCCGTTCGATCGACTCAACTAATTGCTAGTCAACTTGCCGTCATCAGCGACGAAGACGAGTTTGAATGCCTCCTCGATTTTGTGCATCTTCAGTGGCGAAATGTGCGGCAACGCATGAGTGTATATTTACCAGAGGCAGCCAAAGCACAACCTGCAAATGCGAGCTCGCATGATTTGGGATTATCTCAGCCTGAGCTATCTCAGCCTCACAGTCTTTACTCAGAAGAGATTGGCGTCGTGGATGCAGGTTGTGTCCAGTTTGCCAATCCCTATGTGATCAATTCGTCTTAGTCGTCTGTTCCGCCGCATCAAGATGATGACGTCACCTTGTGCCAGAATGTTCAAAATGATATGATTCCAGCATGCAGTGTGCAAACGATTACGGCTGATTGTATCCGAGACCGCATCGTTGATTCTGTGAACACAGCTGCAAGTGGTGAGACGAGCTCACAGGTCAACGCATGTGGTGTTGACGACTCTGACTTTGAGCGCGAAAAGCCATTTTTCAAGGTGAAATTGAATCCCAAAGTGAAAAAAAGGAAGGCCACGCGGTGATAAAAACATGAAGATCAGTAAAGCACGAGAAGATCGCTTGCTATTCATAGCTTCAGAGGCAGCCCGCAATTTTACCGGAGAGGTTACACTACATGGGCTCATTGAGTCGTGGGAGAGAAAAGCCTAGCTCGATAGAGTGCGTAAAACGCCTTAGTACTATAACAGGCAAGTTGCACAATGCGTCCGCCAAGAAGCCACAGCACCAGTTGCTACAGAATCCAAGTGACATCCGAAACGCTTTTTATGTGCTACTGAGGGTCCTCCTGAGCAAGCGCTCAACAAGCTTCAGCTAGCAAGCACCGCAGATGGTGCAATCGCAGCAGCCGAAGCCAGATCAGTCAGCAAAGCCAAACGATTACTACGAAGCACGGCAAGGGTATCGAATGCGTGTACGTGAAGGACGTCGCGACGTTCAGTCGGTTCACCATCGAGACTATGATGGTAATTCAGAACCTTCGAGACACTTGTGAGCACTATGTATTCACTTGCGTCATGACGTCGCATCGGTGGCACCTGCACATCTCACTTGAAAAGTCGTTGAAGTCGCGAACGAGATCGAGTCCATGTATCCGTCCCGGATTGTCCCAGTATTTGAATCGCCCGAGTTTGCCAACAGCATGTTCTATCGCATCCGACCAAATACGTTCTTGTGCGACGCTTTCATTCGCGCTGTTGGTATGAAATTGGAATGCAGCTTTTAGTCGACTCGTTTTATTGGAACCACGACAGCTACCCGAGCAGGTGTTCGAGGATGGGACGAACGGTCACTGACGTTTTTCATCATGGTTCGGATTGAAGCCCATGCAGCAGAAGAAGACGTGGGGACGATACTTCTGGCTGTCAGCTTTGGTAATGGACACTGGTGCGGTATTACCATTCAGCTGGCGAATCGTCAAGTCATCTACTACGATCCGTTAAACAAGTCAGCCTTCGGCAAAGCGCTGGATATGCTATGCTGGAAGCTTATGCACGAAAGATTGCCAACGTTTGCAGTCAAGGCGCTCAACATCCCGATCCAGTTCGACGGCCACAGTTGCGGAGTATTCGTGCTATGGTTGTTCTACAGGCGGGTGGACAGTGCCGCACCGAAGGAGATGTCCAAGGGCATCTTGCCGCTTTGCCGATTCCAGCTGCTGTATTGGCTCTGAAGGGGGCGAAGTTTGAGTGATAACTGATGGCCAGTATTTGTGCTTCCTCTTGATATTACTATCCAGGAGATGTGAAAATTTATGGGATACTTCTATCAAGCACTCTGCATAAAATGTCAAAGCTAAAAGCCAATATGGATGCTTATCAACCTGATATGTTTTCATTTAGGTCGAATCATGGGCTATAATTCTAGCCATTACAATCATGTTACTTGTAAATATAGCGTTGACAGCTTGAACTTTTGATTCTGCATTTGAAATGATGAATGTACTTGTGTAAAATATTTGATGCGATCGCGCATCGAAGCAAGCTCACGATATAGGACCCGATATATTTGAAAAAGTGCCAAACATACCAGAGTTGCTTGTTTTGAAGCGAACAATGTCGCTTATAGTGTGAAGTGTTCAACATAATGGGAGTGCTTCAATGCAAAACGCGACTTCGATCAGGCGATCAGTATCTTCGTTTGGACCATTTTATATTTGCTTTTAAAGCAAAGAACGAGAATCGATATCCCGCCATTTAATGCACTGTAATGTGGGATGACTCCAATTTATCAGCTGCACGTGGATGCCAATTCTGGATGCGTATTCATCTCCACAGATTACTTCTGTGATAGGTTCGAACGCAAGATGGAACAACTGTTTGGCGTCGTTCGTCCAGCTCCGATCGTGATAGCGATCGACGATGACGTTGAAGATGGAAAGAATGTGGTACAAGTTGTACAACAGGCGGCCAGTATTCGAGTGGTGCCGGTACGAACAGGGAATGAGGTCGAGGATTCCTTGTTAAAAAGAGGCCCCTCGGCCAGGAAAAGGTCCACGGATGCGGTGGTAGCAGCATTCCAGGGATCCATGGACAGTAGCAGCGTGATTCTGAGATCTGCGGAGTCGAGCGCAAGTGAGACGAGCAGACAGTAGCTGCAGGTGCCCGGTTGGTTCAGTGGAAGGCAAGTGCAGGGAACTGTTGGCGGCAGAGAGTGGCGTGTCTGTGCAGAGCACCCTAGAGAAGGGAGCAGCAGCTCCGGGGTCAGTACAGTCGAGTGCCAGGGCAGCAAGTAAGCCAGCAGCAGGATCTAGAGCCAAAGTATCTGCTGTGGAAGATTGTGTGCGTGCTGTTGAAGCTGTTGGATCAGTTGGATCATCAAGTGGATTAGTAGCAGCAGCAAGTGCGGAGTGCATTGAGCTAGTAGTGCAGTCAGCAGCTGGTGTCGAGCACGAGAACGTGGCATTAAGTGAACTGATGACGCCCAAAAAGCGTAGTGTGCGCCCAAGACGCCGAAGCCTGCCAAGAGGACGGTCCGTGGACGTCCTCCGGGCAGCAACAACAAGAAGAAGGAATCAGAGCCAGAAGTATTGGACTCAGCGTCCGTGAGCAGCACCAACATCTCAGTCGCAGCCAGTGATTCTGCAGCGGCAGTTAAGCACGTGGTACGAACCAAAGGAGTGCCAAGCTGGACAGCTGAGCTGGCGGAATATGAAGCGTTGCGTCACGAGTCGGACCTGATTCCGGTCTTGGGTGACAAGACGTGCGGCTGGTGGGAGTGCAAGAGCCAGGTCGTACATCACACGTGGGAACGGAAGAGGCGCAAGTCAAGTGTATGAAGAGGAGCAAAGAGCGGATTGGTGAGATTGAGCAACGGGCGTGCTGGTCGGTGAGACCTGTGGATTCCAGTTGTGCAGGCTGTTGAGACACGGGAAGTATCTTAGAGGTTGAGTCGTGTGGAAGCCTGGCAGCTCGCGTTGCATGTTGCTACGTCTTCACAGACCTGGTCAGTCTGGTGAAGCGCCCAGGAGAAAGCGAGTCACTGTTGTCTCAAATCAAGATACAAGTCGCTAGAGGCTCACAAGGAATCAGTACACGCGCTTGTGACCTGTGATAGGAGAAGCAGATTATTATTCTTCAAAGACTAATAAATGATGGTTTCTCAATTTAATACATTTTCTCAATAGGGCAGCCATCACAAGAAACATCCAGTAATCCCATGTCATCAAATATAAATCTTCGACCACAACATGACCCTCTCGAACCAACTCGTATGAGTTTATCATGACTATGGAACCATCGGGGCTTTCAAACGAATCATATATATCCGAATGGCCAATACCGCCAGTATTGCAAACCCGGACACCAGGACACCCAGACTCTTCTCACTCCTGCAAGTTGAATGCTTTCTAGAAACTTCGCTTCTTAATGTCGATGCGTTGCCACTGGTGTTTTTGAGAACACCAGTGGAACGCATTGAGAATTAGTATTGATACCGTCATAACGAATAGCGGCTTGATGTTTCCTGCCAGAAGCAAAGCGGTTAGCAGTGAGATGATGTCGAACAGCGTCAAGGCTTCAAATTCATCAGCTTGAACGAGTGTAGATATGTGGCCGTCGAATCCACAGCGTTTTGAAGAACCGATGGATGCACGAAACCCATGCACCAGGGTCAATAATGTGATTGTCACTGGAATCTGCCGGCTGCTCATTCGTCGACGCGTCAAAAAAAAACGTCAAGAAATACTGCTGAAAATCAATATTACATTCACGATTGCTGAATATGTTAGAAACCAAAAATCAGAGAGCGCTTTTTGATTGCCTTCGAATTGGCAGCCAACAAAATAGAATGCAGCTAGAATCAGTTTCAACCGTGCAAGCATCGCAATTGGCAACGCTCCAAAGCTGTAGGAATTTGCGAGGCAACCAATGCAAGGTTATACCAGTGCCCAATCGTTTGAGTGACCTCGCTAGATTGCGACCATCCATTGGATTAGCAAAAAGAAAATGAACGCGTCTGATACAAACGTGGCAATATTATATGCACATTTGACGGAGTTAACCCCAAGTGCTTCATACAAAAAGAGTCCATGTCGGGTGCCATTTGGAATTTATCCAAGTAGATCTAGAGGTTAAAAACAGATTCGGTCCCCACCTGCTTTCAGATACAGTCATGGACAATGATATATACGAATGCAAGTTTGATGTGTTGTGAACCAAACTCAGGTCAGCAGTTAGATACATGGTGTAAAAAAGCGATTCCCGCAGTCAGATCGACGTCGTTTTCGAGAAAATCAAAAGTTGTCAAAAGTGGGTGCAACCCAAAGTGGACAAATTTATAAACGAGCTGCGTAATAAATGGTAATAAAGCAAACAAATGCGTCTAAGCGCGTAATAAATGCTTCTAGAGCATTTTACGCGGCAAGAGCGACCGATTCATGTCATTTGCAGATCTTCCAGGATGCCAAAGGGCCCAGAATTGACGGAAACTGAGCGTCTACTTATCGTCAACCTCCGCGACGTGAATGTGTCGAATGTAGAGATCGCAAGGCGCCTTAATCGTTCGGAGGGTCTTGTGCGGAGCGTGCTTCGTGACCCAGAGGGCAAAAAGCGCAAGAAACGACCTGGAAGGGACCGCAAACTGATCGATCGTGACCTCCGTCATATCTTCCACCTCGCGTGTCACCAGCATTACACGCCAAAGAAGATCATCAGCGTGCTGAAACTCAACTGTGGTCCTCGCACCGTGCTCCGCGCGGTTGAAGCTGACGAGAACGCCCATTTGATCAAGCGACAATCGATTCCGGCGACGACAACAAAACACCGAGAATACCGGGTGCAGTGGGCGCATAAAAAGATAGCAAGTAAGCTCGACTGGACGGTTGTGGTTATTTCTGACGAAAAGAGGTTCAATCTAGATGGCCCGGACGGGTGCCAATACTACTGGCATGACAAGCCGCTGCCGCCAGAGACCTTCTCGAAACGAGTCGCAGGAGGTGGGTCTGTAATGGTGTGGGCAGGCATCAGTTCGCGCGGCAAGACCGAAGTAAGGTTCCTAGAAGGTCACCAGAATGCTGCAGCGTATATTGTGACTCTCGAGTCGACTCTGCTGCCATTTTTCACGAAGTTACGACCGAAAGTGGTGATCGCGATCCCGTATTCCAGCAAGATGGTGCCCGTATCCACACGGCACGCACCATAAACGCGTAGCAGCGCAATCATCAAGTATCGACGATTGAATAGCCTGCCAAGAGTCCAGATTTGAGCTCGATTGAGAACGTGTGGGGCACGCTAGTTCTGTCTGTGTATGACAAAGGTTGCCAGTTCAATTCAAAGGCATTAACTTCGCAAGCAGATCCTCAAATCGTGGTCGGAAATCGCTGATGAGGAGCTGGAGACGCTTATGAACGGAATGGAAGGGCGTTTGGCCCAGATGCTCACGCTGAACGGCTCTCATATCGGCATGTGAGCGAATTCGTATATAAATTTGTCCACTCGTGTTGCACCCACTTTTGACAACTTTTGATTTTCTCGAAAACGACGTCGAATTCGGCCATTCTGACTGCGGGAATCGCTTTTTTAGCGTGAAATACACCATATATCTAACTGCTGACCTAAAGTTTGGTTCACAACACATCAACTTGCATTCGTATATATCATTGTCCATGACTGTAACTGGGGAAGGCATCACGGCAATTCATTTCGCAATTGTTCAACATGTCGAATCGGCGAGAATAAATTACATCACTATTGTGATAATTCGTGCTACTAACATCGGATACCATCGAATGCCTTGAGTGTCTTCGTACCAGCCATTCTTCCACACTCCACCTGGTCGGCCAAGCCATTCCACGGTTCTTGACTCGCGAATAGTTCGGTTGACAGCGATTAGATATGGATCAGCTCCAATATTCTGGTAGCTTCCGCCCTGCGCTGCCATCCCATCCAGGAATTGCGTATCGAGATGAAGGAGCATTGTGCCAGAACGGCGTAATAAGCACTGGAAGTGAATTCGGAATCCGGTAGATGCTTGAGCTGTGGCGAGCGCAAAGTGCTCGTCGTCGATCTGGGCGTTGGCACCTATGACTTGTCGCTCTCGAGGATCGAAGGAGGCACCTACGAATATCAAGGCTACGGCTGACGACACGCGTGCAGGCGACAATGAGATCCACAACCGAGTGCTTGACAATTCGCGGCCGAGCTCAAGCCAAGCAACGCAAGGCCTCACGACGAGCCACGGCTTGCTGCGCACGCTGTCGTCCTCGACGCAGGTGTACATTGCGGCCGTCTCGCTGTTCGACGCGGTCGCCTTTACCTTGACGTCCGCTTTGAGGACCAGAGCACTGTCTACTCCTTTTCAAGACCAAGAAGCCCGCATATAATACACTTCAGAACGCCAAGCCAGGTGCATGAGGTGGTGCTGGTTGGCTGCTTGCTCATGGGCTCTAGGACGTCTTGTTGAGACAAACGTCGTAAG
>JAADVW010000059.1:0-80816 GCA_023335875.1 Elongisporangium prolatum | reverse complement strand
TCGCTTCATGTTGGATGGTCGTGTCTTCGCCGTCTGCGCTTGTTGAGTGCTGCTCAATTTCGAAAATGAGGATGCTTATTAGAGCTTTTGTATGATTAAACTGTCTGAGGTGTGGTGGAAAATTCGCATCTATCGCACATTCCACAGCACCTGCACGAGGATTGGATGATAAGTAATTGGGGAATGTTCCTTTTGCTCTCATATGATTGGCTACTCATGCCTTCTCTTCAACTTGCGTTAGGCTTGATAAACCCGATTCATTGTACATTCACTTGGGAATGTTCCCATTTTACTCTCACTGTATTGGCTAGTTCTGCTCAACTTGCGTTAAGTGCGCAGGGCGTGCGTGTGTGTAACAGTTTCGAAAGACTTATCATGACGCGAATCATAAACCCCGTGCGAGCTGGTCAAACCGAGGATTCGTTCCATTGCTTTTGGGATACGTTGGCGCGATTTCTGTTGGAATATGTCTTTGATTGTGGAAACATCGATCGAAATACGAACAGACATGCATCCACGGGATTGAAACGTCCAGACTTCGTATTTACGCTAAATGCTTCTGAGTCTTTCGTGGGGAGGAAAAAGGCCCCAATACTAACATCAAAGTGCCGCGTGACGAGTTGGAGATAAACTGAGTTGGATCTATGGAGATGTACCGTACTTGTTTGGCTACGCTGTTGCGGGATACAACATGGAGTTATATGCTCTGGTTCGTGCAGTGAACAGAGTGGATTTGGTTCTGCTGGGAAGCTTTCAACTTGATCGGTAACTGGGACGGGTTCGCTTTTTGCTCGCTCTGCTGAAGCTGAGCCTACTATTTCAAGCCATTGCTGAAATCTGCCCTGATTCTGGTCGGGGTGAATTCAAGGATATCATATGCTCGAACGGCGTGGCCGTGCGGCTGAATCCAACACGTGTGGCAAAAGATTTTCCCCAGCAATCAATGTTTGACACCGTCGCGATGCATTTGAAAAGGGTGTATGCATGTTTGGAAACGTATAACGTTCCCAATGTCGATCGCTTGGTGAGTACGGACGCATCAAAGTGGAGTATCGTCTTTGAACCGCGTGGAACGCAGACGAAGCCATCAACTCTGTTGGAACTATTTGGGGCGCTTCGAGATGTTCTAGAAGCCCTGGTGATATTACACAGCGCTTCCTGGATGCACCGAGACATACGGTGGCCAAATGTAATGAAGCGTCGTGATGATTCGGCGACGTGGTTCCTGATTGATTTTGTCGACTCGGCAGAAAGTCCGCAGGATTCTCCATGTAATCTGAATTTGAGCAAGGAGGAACATGCATCGGAACTCGCAGGAAATTGCGGTCATGATACTGCTGTCGATATATGGTCGGTAGGACGCTTGATTGTCACGAGTGGGGGTGATGTGTACGGGGACTGGTATGATTTAGGCGAGAGGACAACGTTTAGGGAGCACTTGATGAACGAGGATCCGTTGAAGAGACCCAGTGCCCAAAATGCATTGGATCAACTTGAGCAACTTTACCAGCAATACAAAACACATGGAAGAGAATCAAGACAACCATCCTCGAAGAGTAACTTCTATTTCGCGACTTTTTATGATTGAACCACCACACTGAAGCACACATTTCGAGATAAGATTTGCAAAGCTTTTAAAAACCCTGGAATTGTTGTTAAACGTACCCATAAATTTGGTAGTTGTTATCCAGTCACAAGTTATCAAATTTCATCAAATAATTGCCACTAAATTATCGTCTATTTTTTTGCTCTAAATCCTCTCCAATCTAATCACTCTTTCCCGACCTCTCTAAATGCATGACACCTTCCTCTCTCAACAGTGGAGCGGCCCAGTTGCCTGGGCGTGCCAAGTGCAATATTCCGATCCGCCATGAGCCACACGCTGGAACTCCTCGCGCCCGTGTACGAGCAAGTCCCCCGCCGCTTCGGGGCGCGAGTAGAGCTGCCGGTCGAGCTGGAGCCAGGCGGTGACGACGGCGTTAAGCTCGTGTTCTCAACGCTGCCGTTCACGGTGACCAAAGAGCTTGTGTGCGTCAAGGGGCAAGAATGCGGGTGCCAATTTCTATGCCTCTTGAGGCAAATGATCGATCTCGTTGAGCGCGGCGTTCTACTCGTTGAGGCCAAGTACGTGGTTTCCTGCACGACGACCAAGAACGACCCGCCAATCGCCACCATCGAGCTGCAGTTGGGATTGAGCCAGGACTGCTCCGACAATGGCAAGCCGCTCACTGGGTTCGAGTTGGTGCTTTGCCATTTTCAACCCACATTGGTCTCAGTCGTGCCTTGGGATGAGAAAAGACGCAGTAAAAGCGTGGAGAAAACGTTACAAGATGCACAAGACAGCACCTGCCACGTTGTGGGCTGCCGCCTGCACGCCTTGAACGGGGAGGCAGCTACGATGACCAAGTCAAAGCAGCTCTTTCTTTCGGACGTCTTCCGCAGCCTCGTGTCGCCGCTAGACGTAGGACAGATGAACATTCGCGAGGATGGAACATATGTGGAGCGAATGAGCCACCCCAAGCGCCAACTGATTGTCACAGACCTACCAGTTCTGGTGCTCAAGCAAGTCGTGCGGTTCATGGATGCGCGAGAGCTCGCACGAGTCAGCATAGTTTGCTCTCTGTTCCAGCATTTGGCTTATGAAGTGGTACCTGATTTGAAGCTAGTGCTTTACTTGCATCAGCGTCGTGCTCTCAAGTGGATGTTGCACCGCGAGGCCTCGGCACGCGTAGAATCGTCGCCACGCCATCCATTTGTGTTTCCGGCCACCAGAAATGAAAGTGAGAAGTTATCTATTGATCTTGTGGATCACCGCATCGTGCCCAGCGCAACCCCCAAGACCCATGACGCTCGTGGCGGGCTCTTTTGCGATGAGCCTGGTCTTGGTAAAACTATCACAATGTTAGCTCTGATTTTGCGAACGAAAACTCAGCGTTCCACTCCTCATGCGCTAGCAGATTTAAGTGAACGCGGCGAAGGTGTCTCTCTCCGGTCGTCTAAATCTCGCGGTCGGCATGTGCGCGCAGATAAACTGTTGACATCTCATGCCTCGCTCATCATCGTGCCTGATCCTTTGGTAAAGCACTGGAAGTTTCAGCTGGAAACCTACGTTAACGAAGGTGCCTTGAAGATTTTCATTGACCGAGGTCTGGAACTACCGTCTGCTGCTGAGCTTGCTAGGTATGATGTAGTTGTGACATCGTTGTCTCGCCTTGACAACGAATGGAAAAATTATCGTCCTACATCTACTCTAGAAGAACGAATGCCCAAGCGCTACGGATTCGAAGACGGCCCACAGCGTTATGCTGACGGAGAAATTCGAAAGGGTGTTTCTTCGTTGCTGCTAGTTCATTGGGTTCGTTTGATTGTCGACGAAGGGCACAAATTGGGTGGCACGTCACCAACAAATCAAATGCAAATGGCTCGCATTTTTTCTGCAGACAAGAGGTGGGTCATGACTGGAACACCGACACCAAATACGTTGCGTTCCCACGATTTGCGTCACTTGCATGGGTTGCTTACGTTTTTGCATGATCGACCATACGGGCACCCCGATGGAAAGGCGTGGGTCAAGTCGATTGCTGCTCCTTTTGAGCGTAATGAAATCATCGCGTTTTATCGGCTACAACATTTGCTCAGCAGAATTATGATGCGCCACACTAAGGACTCGGTCAGCCATTTGATTCCCAAACCAATTCGCCAGAACGTGCTGATTGCTCCGACGCCGACGGAGTATGAACAATACAATTCCATCGCCAACGTGGTGCGGATGAACTTAGCAATCACCAATATGGACCCCAAAACCCCTGGTATGGACCACCCCGATAGTTTGCTGAATCCTATTAATCGTGCACATGCTGTATTGGTCATGAGTAACATTCGACGGGCTTGCTGCGGTGGTAATGAGCTCGATGTTGTATTGTCAGACAAGGTTTTGACCGAAACGGTTGACTACGCCACAAAGGAGCTTGGTATTTTACCTGAGAAGATGATTTCAATTCGAGAGTTTCTGCGTCGAGCGCCTCTACGTGGTTTGCGTACTGAGTGTTCAAGTTGCAAGCGCCATTTGCAATTGGTTTTGATCCTTCCCTGTGGTGATCTGTGCTGTGCTGATTGCGTTGACGAACAATTTCATCGCAATGGTCCGGCATGCCAAACTTGTGGTGCTGCTTATAATCCTGAGGAACTTCAAGAACTACAGCCTGGCTTTGAATACACGGTCATCGAAGAAAAGATAATTAAAAGCAGCAGTCGAGGACCCGGTAACAACAACCATGGAAATCAACCACAAAACCGGCAGCAAAATCGGCAAAACCAGCTGAATCGTATTTCACGGCCTTTTGTGGCGTTTGACGAGCTACTTCATCTTGATTTTATTGATTCAAGTAAGGCGTTCTACATCGTCAAGAGAGTTGGCGAGCTGAAGGCAGAGTATGCGTCTGCTGAGGCCACCCGCATGACCACGTATGGTTTTTCTCGAACGGCCCCGCGCACTGTGAAAGCCCTCGTTTTTTCGCAGTTCAGACACAATATTTGGGCTGTCCGAGTCGCATTTAAGCAGCAGAAAGTTCCAATCGCCAACTTCATCACCGGTGTGTCAAAGAGGGAGCGAATGGAAGATCTGGCTCGCTTTCGCAGCGATCCGTCGACAAACGTGCTTCTTTTGTCCGATATTGGTTCTCACGGTTTGGACCTTTCGTTTGTCACGCATATCTTTTTGGTTGACGAGATCTGGGATGAATCACTGGAGAATCAAGTTATTAGTCGAGCTCACCGAATGGGAGCTACTCAATCCGTCATTGTAGAACAATTGACGATGAAAGGAACGATCGAAGAGTTGATGCTTCAAGAAAAGCGCCGACAAACGCGTGTACTGCAGCGAGCAGTGTCGTCACCAACGAAGGAAGCGCACTCTTCCTCTCCAAAACAGCATCGAGGTAAGACGCTACTGGACACTCAGTTTGGAACTCCAAGAAAAATCACAGGGAAGAAACCACTAGCAAAAATGAAGTCATCGGATGCCAACGAAGGCAAAGCATCTCGTCTTCACGGAAAATTGTTTCATTTGCTCAGCAACCTCCGCTTGTTAGATGAATCTCAAGTCGCAGAGCCTGGCCAAGTTGCATTCACTGTGCAGAATGACAAAAATATGATTGTTCGCCAAGGATCACACACAATGACCATGAACAAAGCGAACGCACAAGAGATTCAAAGAGTTCACGCGAAGATTGCAGCGCAAGCACTCGCAAGATCAAAAGCAAACGGCGGTTCAATTGCGGCAGCAAACCCAAACGTTAATGGAAGTGCTAACGCTGGTGCAAATACTGTTAGTAATACAATGCAGTTGGTCACTGTCGATCTCACAACGTCTGACAACGACGTCGAGCGCAAGAAGCGTACAATGAAAAGAGAGCCATCAGCTCAAGAACCACCCCGTTTATCAGGAAAAACCAAGCGCCGTAGGATTCGATTTGCAATTCCAGACGACGACGATTCGACTGAAACCGATGACGTCAATGATGAGTGATTAAACAATCTTTGCACTGGCAACCGTCGTTGTCCTCATGAATGTATATTGCGCCTCAATGCATATTACCCTACTCACTTGCTCTTCTGTCTAGTGGAAATTGAACAAACGCAGGAATGTGAAAAATGTATTTTAAAACAATAGCACTTAGCTCCAAATGGCTTCTTTCACAGAATGGTTTTCTTCGTATGACTTCTTGATGACGGAGTAGAAGTTGTCCGATTCGCCTTTACTCTGTTTCTTGTCCATGCGCAATTGAGCATTGCGCAGGAAACTAAAGAATTTTTTCTCAGCACCACTGAGGTCAGGATGCCATACATCAACTATTAGCACAATTCGACTGTGCGTCGGATCTTCATTCCAGGCCTCATGCTCAAATGAGTCATCGAATATGAAGCACTTGCCTTCTTTTGCATGAATGATTTCGTCACCCACTCGGAGTCGACAGCTCCCGTTGGGAGGAACTACCAGCGGAAGATGACAGCGAAGTTTCTTGTTGGTCGGGCCATTATGCTTTTTGATGTGCGTGTTGGGTGCCAGAGCTGAGAAAAACGCGTGGTCGTAGTGATCCCCAATGGAATCAATCAGCGCAACTGTCTTTGGACACAATGCGCGGTTTGCTTCAAAGTCCATATTGTGCAGATATAGATAGAAGATATTCCAATCTCCGGCATCATGACCAGCACTTCCCAGTCCGTCTTTGGCCTACAGTCACAGCATCCCATTAGATTGATTTGCCACCAAGTTAGCATCAATCATTGGCGTGCGGACCTCAATATTGCTCGCCCATGACGGAGCTCGATACGGCTGGAATCCTTTCTGGTTCTTCAGCGCAAGCAGCTCTTTTCTGATCACAGGATACGCCTCTTCCAGCGTTTTTACCCATGCGAAGACCTGGCAATCCCATCTCGGCATCGCTCGCAGCGCTGGAATAATCTCTGGGCACCCACGTTGCCAATCAGATAAAATCTCAGGTCGTCGTTGGTGGTTAAATTGCAGCAAGAGCCACTTGCGAAGCCGCTCAAGGTCCTCTCGCTCTCGACCATCCTCGGCTCCGAGCGAGTTCATGAGCCATTGGCGCGTCATTTGCACACTGAACCGAGAAAGACCCCATGACTGGATGAGCTCCGTCACTTTGTACTCCATGCGTTCGGTCTCTTCATCACGAGGCATGCCATCTTGCGACTGTTGGCTGTCCATGCGCGCTCCAAGATCGACTGATATCCAAGCGTCGCTCGTCGCAGATATAGGTCGTTGTTCTAGGACAACAACACCCTGTCAAAACAGATCCGTCTCTCTTTCCCGCCAAGAGCTATTTTCAATAGTCAAGCAGCATGGACGCGCCGGGCGGCTACTTCGACATCAACGACATCTTCGCGGGCGACGAGCGCGTCAAGTGCACATTCGCAACAGACGCCATTGACTGCGCGTACTTGGACCCAAGTTGCGTGGGCGATGATCTCAAGAGCGGCGCGGCTGTGGAGCTTCCGCTGTGGCTGGCCGAGACACTGGTCGATCGAGGAGACGTCACGCTCGAGATGCCGCAGTTCCTCACACCTCGGTTCCGACGCATGATCAAGGCTGGACCTTCGTCAGTGAATCTGCGTGACTTCTCTGCGTATTTCTACGAAGTGGGCAAGCACGTGCTGCCGCTGGTCGACGATGCTGCTGCCAACGAGATCAAGGAGATCATGCGACTGGCCTTTGGCGGCGAGCGGTACCGCGACATCCTCAACAACTCCATGAACTCGCTGGATGAAGACACGACCGAGTTCACGCGCAAGCTGACCGAGGAAGAGAAGATGCTTTTTCAAGCCGGTGTTCAGGACTCGACGGACTTCATCCAGTGGAAGGGTCGGAAAACCGAAGTCATCACGGCTGCCGCAGTTGTAGAGCGAGCCGCCAAACGAAGAAAGGTCCGTTCGTGATCAATACAGCCATACATGTGTAGCCGTGCATCATCAGACTGCTTCATTTGAGGTGTACCACATTATATAGTTTGCCCACAATTCGTACCTAGTCGAGAGTTGCGTTCTACATTGTGCAGATAACGAGGGGAAAGCAGGAGTGCGGGTGAGAGGAGAGATCATGCTGGTGACATTCGTGATCGACACGAGCGCGTCCATGAACCAGAGCACGATCTTCGGCATGACGCTGCTGGACTATGCCAAGTCAGCCGTCGAGCGGTTCGTCAAGCGCGTGCGCGATCCGAACCGCCGCTACCAGCACCACTTCATGTTGGTGTCCTGCGGGTACGAGAATGCCACGGCTAACGCACGCCACTCGGGCAGCTCCAGCGCAGATGGGAGCGCGATGAACCCGCCGTGGAATGGCCGCGTGCGTGTCGGCTGGGACCAGTCGACGAACAAAGATGCTTTCTTGAACGAGCTCAAGAACCTCCGCGCCAACGATTTGAGCGACATCGGCTCCTCCTTGAAGCAAGCCTTCGAACTGATGAACCAGATCCGACTTCAGTTCAACTGGGACACGTACGGACTCGGCAGGACAGCCTGGAACACGAATGTAGCAGTTTGCATTTTGCTCACCGACGCCACGACACTTTCCGGTCTCGATGGCATGGTTCAGGATGCATTAACGATTGCTCCGTCGACTGCTGTGGGTGCTGAGCTGACACACGAGCCATATCGATGGGACCAGGTGGGTGTATCATGTGATGCCATTGTAAAAACTCACTCTCTGACGCGCGTCTATGCTGCAGCGGCTTTTCACGGTTGCGCTCAAGCTCTCTGCGACGATGAACGGAGTAAAATGCCAGCCATCGGTACCAACCGATCTCATGGCGTTGAGTGAGACTACTGGTGGCATGCTGTACATGCCTACGTCCAAATCGGCTGTGGAGCAGAGGTAACGAGATACAGTCATCATGAGTACCATTTCAAGGCCTGGAAAGGACTGATGTTTTGTTTGCTGCAATCAGCATCGACCAAATTATTTTGCAGCTGAAGGCTGGTGCCGTTGTGAAGTTCAAATGCGAAACATCGGAAGGGGAAACTGAGTTTCCCATAATTCGAAACACCATCAGCTCTATTCCCAACGGAAAAGAATATTGTTGGCCGATTGCGGAAGCGTTTTGGTTGGATCGAAACACGGGCTCTCTTCCATCGCGCGAAGCGCACCCGACTCTGCTTTACCGTAGAACAGTCGAAACAGCCATTGAAGCAGCGACAAACCACATGCTGTTGGACACGCTGAAGTTTCCAGCGGACAACTACGTCTTTGAGCAACAAACCCTCAATCCATCCCCACCTCGTGGTCAACGATGGCTAGTTTATGTCCAAGGTAGCAAAGGAGATGGCCGAATTGGTGAGTCTGGGGTAAAATGAAAACGGATCTGTGCAGCGCGACTCATCTGACTTCTCATGTCGATTCGTAGGCGACCCAATCGGCTTTCTTCGCGCTTCGCCGTCTGCTGGACCCTCGTCTGGTAGTGCCATGCTCGTGCTACTTCCGTATAACTTCCCCGCTTTGTTTGCACTTTTGGTTGAGGCCGCTCGAGTGTATCAAGCTAGCGGACAAAACATTTCTTCAGCGACTGGTACTTGGATGTTTCAAGCGAAGGCAATGCCTTCGTCATGGAGAGAATCATTTACAGCATATGTTGGTGGCTGCCCGCTGTACTATTATGCCCCACTGAAGAAAGTACTACGTAGATATAACCTGCATGATATGATCCCAGAAGTTCAAGATTCAGGACGTAGCTACCAGGTTCGTTCAACTGGATATTTTCGCGTTCGTGATAGTCACCCATCGTTATTTAACCATGCTACGCTACCCTAGATTTCAAACTATTTGAATCGGCTTCGAGAACAGGCAATTGCAGAAAGCGAAAACAACAACAAAGTGTTTGCTCGACCCAGTCGAATAGATGGTGCCGTTGGAGCTGCTGGCAGATCTAGTGTTGCTGACGCCTCTCCCTCTGCCTCTCCACTGCCAAACAAAGATTCCAGCACCAGCCAGGCTGATTCAACTCTTGACGCTATCTCGAGCATGAGTCTCAAGGATCTCATAGCTACTCACCAAAAAAATAAGCGGGCACTATTTGACCGCCCCTCGAAGCACACCCTTCAGCTGCCTCGACCATTCGTGAAACTCAACGAACATGGTGGTACTATGAAACTAGCACCGAGTTTTCAAGCTGTTGAAGAAGATGAGAAGCATCGCCAACCAATCGACGTGATGAGTGATTACGAGTCACGTCTGATCAAGAAGGAGGCGCTACGAAACCCGCTTAGTGAACCGGAGCCCGATGAGGATACTCCAACCGGATTACGCCGACGACAACTATGCTTTAATCTTGGCAATCCTTACAAGAAAAATGCGTCAAAGGTATGGGTACACGCTCGAAAGTTTTGTTTGAACCGTATTAATTCTTGTAAAATTTGCAACAGCAATCTGTCAGTAATGTATACCAAGGTGAGGCAGCTGACGAAGCTGCTGCTCTCGGAGGTCAATCACCCAAGCGTCAGCGCACTCGCAAGCGCTCTTCTCAGCTGAAACGAGAAAAGAGACAAGCAAAACGGACTCACCGGGCCCCAAGTTCCCCCTCCTTTTCGTCTTCACCTGGCTCGCCTTCCCACTCACCCACTTCAACATCAAGCGGCTCCTCCATGATTGCATCTCCAGGCCGCAGCGAAAGCGGAGATTCCGTTATGTCCGATACATCGGCTGGTTCTAACTACTCCGTGAAGGCAGAGGCAGCTCATATGCTAGGGATTCCTTTGCACGATGGTGACGACGGCGGCAAGCAAAAAAGTTTTGTTTACTTGGTGTATGGTGTGCTTGCTGAAAATTGGGAGTCCTGGAGCACCATTCTTCGCCTAATCAAGTGCCGCACAATTACACAGCAGGTAAGAAGCGCTTGGTCCTGTCTTTCGAACAGCATGAATTAATGCGTGGTTTGCGGTGGTGGAATGACTTTAGGAGGAAGAATTTGTGTTAAGTGCTCTGAGATCCATGAAAGGAGGAGATGTAGTTGTCAAAACATACATAGAGCAAGCCATCCAACACGCACAGAAGTTCAAGAAGTCGACACTGATTCGCGAGCTACTAAAGTTGCAGCATGATATTTTTCCGAGCAAAGTTGAGTCCTAACCCACAAATATGGGCACGAGCAAAGCATTTTCAATACATAAGGTAGACTGATAAAGGTATCACTTCACCTCAATAAACGGAAAGTGGTTGCCACATTTGGGCTCACTGGCTGCTTCGGATGATTGATGCGGTAAGGTCATGCTGATGTTTGGTACAAATTTGAACAGTTGCGAAACGGTGGGAGGTGTTTTGTTTTGAAAGGGCGCGAACGGAGACCCGATCTGGCGAGATTGGGACGTACTCAGGGGCAACGCAGGTTGGTGATCTGGTGAGATTGCGTTAATAGTCGAGCAGGTCGGTCACAGCATGAGCAAACGACCATCGAAAGCGGTATGCATCTATGAATGGTTCTGCTGTTTCCCTACTACTACTAACAAGGTTGATATCACTTAGGTCGACAAGAGAGCAGGTACCTTAAATCTGGTTTTAGATGAGCTGAACAAGTATGAGCAACAAGATTCTGCAGCGTCATCCTCGTTGTCATCTGGACTTGCAATGCGTACTCTATCACCAGATCTTCGGTTAGTGCATCCGAATAATGGCCGAGGGGCAAGTGGATTAGGAATCCTGGTCAGGAAATCGTCGAAGAAGTCGGTTCCTTCTTCGGTGCTCGCTCCTCCGCCGTTATTGGACATCGTGAACAATAAAAATATGGCAGAGTTAGTTGTGTGGATGGAAACAGTTTTACCCCGCGCCAAGATGGGACATCCAGGTATTGCAACCACGCTTAGTTTTTATGATAATTCCGTGGCGTCAGTCCCTGGTTATGACCCCAACGCATGCAAGAACTTTCTACCGTTGTGGTGTTATGTGGATATTGAGGAATGTGGGACGGATCTGAAATCACTGCTTAAATTTGGTCCAAGAAAAGCTGTCGCGCTTCCAATGAATGAGCAGAATGGAGAAGCAGGAAAGTGGTCACGTTGTATCGTGACTGCGTTTGACAGTGCTATCGATCGATATATTGTTTCATGGACTGCTGGTAAACGGGTTGGATCTCCTGTTGTTCATGGGAGCTTACTTTGTGTTGAGCAAGAGGATCCGAGCGCCTTTAGCTCGCGCTTGAGAATCGCTATAAAGCGCCGAGATCAGGCAGAAGCCATGCTGCGTCAGTCTCTGTACGTGGAATGCATGCCGATTAGTTCAGACGCGCAACTAGATTCAGAAACCATCAGCAATATACTCCAGTTAACGTTTTCAGCATCATCCATGTCAGCTAATTCGGGAACCTCGTCACTTCTAGAAGAAGTCAACCGGAGCTACATGTACACCATGAACAAGCTTATTTTCGATACCAACGAAGATGACTTGCGAAAAGAGTTCCGCAATCTGACTCTTCCTGATGTTAAACCTCCACCTTCGCCTCCTCGATGTGGAGTTGTTTCTGTTCCTCAATTTGATTACAACCAGAGATTTCTGAGTATATCGACTGAGAAATTTATCAACTTGCAATTCGCAGTAAGTGCATTGTTGGATGTTCGCAACAGCTGCGTCGACGTAGAGAAGCAGAGATTGCTCTTGAATCAGCAACCAACAGAAGTTTGTTTCGGGGATGTTCGAGCAACCCCTAAAAGCATCACCTTAGCTGAATTCAGCTTTACTCATTCTCAAATGAGTCACGCCGGATTAAGATACATGCGCGATAACTGGACTCGTTTGGCAGCCAAGAGAATCCAGTATCATTTCAATCAAGCACAAAATTCTCGATTCAACACTGCTGAATCTAATCGCCTCAAATATTTAGAAACGCAACTGCGTTGCTTTTTGCAGCGAGTGAATTACATGGTGGGAGATTCTTTGCGCAATTTGGTTCAACAAAACTTCTTGGAATACACGTTGTTAATCGAAGAAATGACTCAATTTCATGTCGTGGTAAGCAGTCCCAGCACAATACGCGTTATTCCTGCGAATCATCCCGATCCAGAATCAGCATCTAACTCATCGCATCAGCCTATGTTTCGAGTTGAGCTAGTTATTTCGACGGATAAGCGAATTTTGAACGAAGAGGAAGTGGCTCACCGTGCAATGGAGATCAAAGAATGGAATCTAGCGAATGCCCAAGATCCCCAAATTCAATGCCCCCTTCAAGAACTGTCATTACAAGAAGGATATTGTTTTGAGTACGGTACTAGCGCTAAAGACTTTCGGCATACGATTACTGCACAGTTTGATGGCGCTTTGAATCGCTTGAAGTCGTTGGAGCTGGTAGAACGTCTTGTTTTGGACCGTATTTTTTGGCCAAACCAAGATAGCATCGCGTGCTTGGAAAACAGTGGTGAATTGATTGGCAATCTGTCTAGTAGAGTTGCTAATGCCGTAGAGCGAGCAACACTTCCACTAGTGCAGTACCATTCGCAATTCAATCAATACGTTCAATTGCTAAATTTGAACGTCGAAGATTACTTGAAAACAATAATTCGTCCTCAGCCAGTAGCTACTTCGACTCCACGAGCTCAAGGAGACAAAAGTTCCGGTGACAGTGACGATGGACCGCCAATAATACCGCCGGTTGAGCTAAATGAACTTCGTCGACTTGTGACGTATCACCGTGAGCAAGAGGAGCTTTTGTTGAACACGATACCATCTCGAGCTGTGAACCTCGGCTTCTTTTTAGTGGATTTGACAAATATTCGATTTACGCTAGCTAAAAAGCACCGGGAGATTTTTACCAAACTGCTAGAAGCACAAGTAGCTTATTGTTTTCAAGTCGCTGCGCGTATCATGGGCAAATTTGAAGAGATGAACCAGAATTTAGCGGCTACACCGAAAGATATCGAAAGCTTGACGGCGTTGCAGGAGTATATCTCTGGCATTCCTACCCTGATGCAACCTCTTCAGGATGAAATCGCTCAAATGGTGCAGGATAATGCGCTCGTTGATGAATGTCACTACTACGTTAGTGACGAACATCTAAGATTGACATGGAACGTGCAAGGATGGCCGCAAAAGATTATTGCTCAAAGCTCTCGGTTCAAATGGGCTCTCGAAGAACGAAAAGACAAATTTGCGAAGCAAATGGAATCAGAGCAAGAGCGATTTGAGAAAACCCTTGCCGCATTGCTGGACGAAATTGAAAGTTTTGCTCGGTACGATAACCTTGCGTTTGTTGACGATGTTGCGCATCACGCGATGACAGTTCAGAAAAAATTGGAGCAAGCACAACAAGATGCAATCTTGTTTAATAGTCGAGAAACGTTGTTTGGTAAAGAAGTCACAGCTTATGATACCTTATCTCTTGCCAAGAAAAACTTTGAGCCTTATAACATGCTCTGGGCGACTTCTTATAATTGGATCCAAAGCCGAAAGAGTTGGATTCAAGGCAGCTTTATGGATATTGTGGCTGAAGACGTTGAGAAACTTGTTGATTCCTACAGCACATCTATTCAGAAGGCGTTCAAGTTTTTCAGTAATAATGGAAACGACGCGTGCACTAAGATCGCTGAAACGGTAAAAGAGCAGATTTCAGTATTTAAACCATATGTGCCGCTTATTGTCGCCTTGAGAAATCCAGGCATGCGCCAAAGACATTGGACCGAATTGAGCAAGAACATTGGGTTTGACCTGGAAATTGACGAAAGCTTCACGCTGACCAACATCTTTCAGCTGAATCTGTTAGATCGTATCGATGATATCGTCAAAGTCGCCGAAGCGGCGAGCAAGGAATATCAAGTAGAACAAGCGCTTGTAACGATGAAGGCGGTATGGGAGAAAATCGATCTTCAGATCATTTCATACAGGGAAACGGGGACGTACGTGATCAAAGGTGTCGACGAAATTCAGGTTGTACTAGATGAGCATGTGACCATGACGCAAGCCATGATGTTTTCTTCATTTAAGGGGCCATTTGAAGAAGAAATTGTCGATTGGAACGCTACTTTGCAGATGATCTCGGAAGTGTTGGAAGAATGGCTTGCTGTGCAGCGAAATTGGTTATACCTGCAGCCGATTTTTGAGTCTCCAGATATCAACAAGCAACTCCCTGCAGAAGGAAAACGATTTGCTTCCGTGGATAAAAACTGGCGCCAGACGCTTGCTTCTGCTCGAGCCAAGCCAAAGTGCGTAGAGTTTTGCAAGAACAGCAAACTGCTTGAAAAATTTAAGGAGTCGAACTACTTTTTGGAAATGGTGCAAAAGGGTTTGAGTGACTATCTCGAAGTAAAGCGATCAGCATTTGCACGATTTTACTTCTTGTCAAATGATGAGTTGCTGTCCATTTTATCTGAGTCCAAGGACGTGAAGCTCGTTCAGCCGCACCTGAAGAAGTGCTTTGAAGGTATAGTTCAGGTGATATTTGAAGACGATTTGAATATTAGCGCTATGATTTCTACCGAAGGCGAGAAAGTTGGATTTGTAACCCAAGTGGATCCGAAGAACAAAAATGTGGAGCACTGGATGATGGAAGTCGAAAATATGATGAAAATCTCGATTCGAAAGCAAATGGAGCTTTCAATCATAGATTACACGCGGATTGACCGAACAATGTGGATTCAAAAGTGGACCGGCATGTGTGTCCTGAATGGAAGTCAAATGCATTGGACCCGAGAAATGGAAGAAGCGATGGACAACGAAGGACATGAAGGTGTTAATAAAATGATGACTCGGCAGCTAGGACAATTGGCAGATATGGTGACACTTGTCCGAGGAAATTTAGATAACATGTCCCGTATTACGTGCGGTGCGCTTACCGTTATTGACGTTCATGCTCGAGACGTCACAAGAAAGCTGATCGCCCTGAATGTGGAATCTAAAGGAGATTTCCTTTGGAGTTCGCAGTTGAAATATTACTGGGACAACGATCTATGGGTTCAAGCAGTGACTTCTCGGAGGCCTTACGGATACGAGTATTTGGGAAATTCTTTTCGTCTTGTCATTACACCGTTGACCGATAAATGCTATTTGACGCTAATGGGAGCTCTACAAATGATTCTTGGCGGAGCCCCAGCTGGTCCTGCTGGGACGGGAAAGACGGAGACCACGAAAGATCTCGCCAAGGCGTTGGCGAAGCAATGTGTTGTGTTCAATTGTTCGGATGGTCTAGACTATATTGCGATGGGCAAGTTTTTCAAAGGGCTTGCGTCGTGTGGTGCCTGGGCTTGTTTCGATGAATTCAATCGAATTGATATCGAAGTGTTGTCAGTGGTTGGGCAGCAAGTTGTCACGTTGCAACTCGGAATCCGACGAGGAGATACTCGTATCGTCTTTGAGGGTTCGGATATCAAACTGAGTGACCAGTTCGGGGTCTTTATCACAATGAATCCTGGTTATGCTGGACGAAGTGAACTTCCTGACTCGCTTGCTGCGCTGTTTCGCCCAGTGGCTATGATGGTCCCTGATTACGCGCTCATCGGAGAAATCATGTTTTTTGCCTACGGCTTCTCTGACGCCCGAGCGCTCGGAGCTAAAATGGTTACTACTTTCAAATTGTGCTCAGAACAGTTGTCCTCGCAATTCCATTACGACTACGGAATGCGTGCCGTAAAGACGACGATTACCGCTGCTGGCAACCTGAAACGTGATGACCCAGACATGGACGAAGATGTTCTTTTGCTTCGAGCGCTTCAGGATGTGAACTTACCAAAATTTTTGGCCCACGATATTCCTTTGTTTAATGGTATCATTAGCGATCTCTTCCCTGGTAAGAAGCGCCCAGATCTCGATCTTGGTGCTCTAATCAGCGTAATTAAGCTCAAAACACACCGCCTCGGTCTTCAACCAGTTCCGTATTTTCTTACAAAATGCATTCAGCTGTACGAGACGATTGTTGTTCGCCATGGCCTCATGGTAGTCGGAGCAACCGGTGGAGGCAAATCCTGCAACATTAACGTGTTAGCTGAAGCATTAAGTGAGCTCAAAATTCGCAACGAAAGCGGTTTTGCTTTTGAAAAGGTTATTAAGTATCAGCTTAACCCAAAATCAATCACCATGGGGCAACTCTATGGCGAATTTGATCCAAACACGCATGAGTGGCAGGACGGTATATTGTCCACGTTGTACCGTACAGCCGCAAGTTGCACGAAGCCTGACCGCAAGTGGATTATTTTTGACGGACCAGTTGATGCCATTTGGATTGAGAACATGAACACGGTACTTGATGACAACAAGAAGCTCTGTCTTAACAGTGGCGAAATGCTACAAATGTCAAATCAGATGACCATGATGTTTGAGGTTGAGGATTTGTCTGTGGCATCTCCTGCAACCGTTAGTCGCACAGGAATGGTGTACATGGAGCCAAGCACACTAGGTTTGACCCCGCTTGTCGATTCTTGGCTTGAGATGCTCTCGAAGTCCATTGTGCCGTTTGGTCATATTTTTCTCAAGCTGTTCGATGTGTATTTACACTCCTCCGTATCATTCATGCGATCTTTTATGAACGAATTGGTTCCCACCATGGACAATAATCTTGCTCAGAGCCTCATGAGCATATTGGACTGCTCTCTAGATGCATATCGAGAGAAGACTGACGGTAGTGGTGATACACTCCAACCTGGTCCTCACTTCAAAGTCGATATCGAGCCATTGTTCATATTTGCCTTAGTCTGGTCGGTGGGTGCCACCACAAATGACGCCGGCCGAGTACGCTTTGATAGCTTTCTTCGTGGAGAAATGAGCTCCAATAATTGTCACCCTCCTATACCGCCTGCTGGCCTCGTTTACGACTACTGTTACTCCCTCAAGGATCACAAGTGGATGTTGTGGATGGACACTATCGCTGCGTACAAGGTCCCAGCAAATACATCGTTTGCTGATATTGTTGTTCCCACAGCTGACTCCGTGCGCAACACCTTTTTGCTTGATGCGTTGATGAAGTCTGGGAAGCATGTGCTTATGGTTGGAGGTACTGGCACAGGCAAGACCGTCAACATCACGAGGTATCTCATGTCCTTGCCAGCAGATGTAATCATTCCGATTCCGGTTTCATTTTCAGCACAAACGTCTGTGAATCAGACGCAAGATTTACTAGATGCAAAAATGGAGAAACGAAGAAAAGGGGTCTATGGGCCTCCTGCTGGCAAGAAGTACATCATCTACATCGATGATCTCAATATGCCAAAGAGAGAGAAATATTTTGCCCAGCCACCTTTAGAACTGGTGCGTCAGTGGTTTGATCAAGGTGGTTGGTACGACCGGAAGCTCTTGGTTTTCCGAAATATCATCGATGTTTTGTACGTCGCTTCAATGGGCCCACCAGGTGGAGGCCGTAACCCAATCACTCCAAGACTGGTGCGACATTTCAACGTGATCGGTTATGCTGAACTCGGCGACGACAGCAAAAAGATCATTTTCAGCACGATACTGGGAAATTTTCTGACTTCATTCACGTCCGAAATCGGTTGTCTGACTGACAGCATGGTCAACGCGTCAATCCAAGTGTACAGTACGATCTGCTCTGAACTCTTGCCGACTCCTGCGAAATCACACTACACTTTTAATTTGCGTGACTTAGCCAAAGTATTTCAAGGCGTGCTCATGGGTGATAACCGTAAGATTACGGACTCTGATGGTTTGATACGGCTTTGGATTCATGAGTGCAAGCGCGTATTTGAGGATCGAATGATCTCACAACAAGATCACGATTGGTTCTTACTTTTAATGCGAAAATTCGTCGCCGAATTTTTTGGCACGGATTACAACAGAATTGTGACGAATGAATACTTGATCTATGGCGACTATTTGGTTCCTGGAGCGGATCCGAAGGTTTACGAAGAGGTCGTTCAAGTAGACAAAGTGCTTGGGACAATTGAGGAATACTTATTTGACTACAACGGAGAAAGCAAAGCTCCCATGGCACTTGTCTTATTCATGGACGCTGTAGAACATGTGTCTCGGATCTCGCGAATCATCCGACAGCCCATGGGTAACGCACTGTTGCTGGGTGTCGGTGGTAGTGGGCGGCAAAGTCTGACAAAGCTGGCTACCTACATGGCAGGGTACAAATGCTTCCAGGTGGAGATTGTGAAAGGATATGGCATGGTGGAATGGCGAGATGATGTGAAAAAGTGCTTGCTGCTTGCTGGAGTCAAAGACACACCAGTGGTTTTTCTCTTTTCGGACGTGCAAGTTGTAAATGAAACCATGTTAGAAGACTTGAATGGTGTGCTGAATTCAGGCAACGTTCCTAATCTCTATGGACCGGAAGATATGGATCAGATCATCACTTCTTGTAGAATTGATTGCCAGAAAAAGCAGATCCCACCGACAAAGACCAATATTTTTCAGCAATACATCATGCGCGTGCGCAGAAATATTCACTTGGTGATCTGCATGAGCCCTATCGGAGCTTTGTTCCGCGATCGATTACGAATGTTCCCGTCTCTTGTTAATTGCTCGACAATCGACTGGTTTAGTGAATGGCCTGCAGAAGCTCTGAACTCAGTCGCTACTGCCATCTTAAACGACGGAAATCTGAACCTTGGAGACCAGCTTCACGCACTAGTGGAGTCGTTTAAAGTTATCCACCAAAGCGTCGAATCGACCTCGAAGACATTTTTTAACGTGCTACTACGTTATTTCTACGTGACACCAACAAGTTACCTGGAACTCCTTTCCACGTTCAAGAGCGTGCTTGTCTCCAAGCGCGAAGAAGTGAACACGATGCGTAGTCGTTTGCAGAATGGTGTCGACAAATTGTCTGAAACGAAGACGCTCGTCGCAACCATGCAAACCGAGCTAGTTGAGCTGCAGCCAGTACTTGCTTCGACTCAGATTGAAGTGGAACAAATGATGGTACAGATTGCGAAGGATAGTGCCGAGGCTGATGTTACGAAGGCGACTGTCGAGAAAGAAGAAGCTGCAGCAAGTGTCAAAGCAAGTGCGACAAAAGAAATTGCAGCATCGGCACAGAGAGATCTAGACGCAGCTTTACCAGCGCTTGATGCCGCGCTTGAGTGTCTGAACAAACTAAAGAAAGCAGATATTGATGAAGTAAAAGCGCTGAAGACGCCGCCATCAGGTGTGAAGTTGACGATGGAGGTTGTCAGCATTCTATTCGGTCAAAAGCCAGTCACCAAGCCTGATCCCGATCGACCAGGCAAAAAAATTAATGATTACTGGGAAGTCGCACAGAAAGTGGTGCTATCGAATGCAAACAAGTTTATGGAAAACCTATTGACGTTCGACAAAGATAATATTCCTGACAGTATCATTGCCAAGGTTGTTACGTATATGGAAGACCCAAATTTTACTCCCGAGGCGATTGAAAAATCGTCAAAAGCCTGCACGGCGATTTGTATGTGGGCTCGCGCAATGTATACGTATCATTTTGTGGCAAAAGCAGTGGAACCAAAGAAGCTAGCTCTTGCAGGAGCTCAGAAGGAGCTCGACGAAACACTTGCTATTTTGAAAGGAGCTCAAGACAACCTGCAGCTAGTGAGCGATCGACTTGCAGAACTCGAACACTCATACAATGGAGCCGTTTCGAAGAAAGAAGAGCTAGCAGCAAAAGTGATTCAGTGCCAAGTTCAGTTGCAAAATGCTGAAACATTGATCGGCGGACTGGGTGGCGAAGAAACACGTTGGAAAGAGACCGTTGCACAGCTGCAAACCGACTATGCGAATCTGACAGGGGATGTGCTAGTATCTGCCGGAACGATCAGTTATTTAGGCGCATTCACTGCTGAATTTCGCGAGACCTTAGTGACTTCGTGGCACGAAGCACTAGTAAGGTATAATGTACCCCATTCTCCGGGATGTGATATCATCAGAACACTTCAAGATCCAGTCAAACTGCGCTCGTGGCAAATTGCGGGCCTCCCCACAGATACAGTGTCCACTCAGAACGGTATTATTATATCGCGTGCAAGGCGATGGTCCCTTCTTATTGATCCTCAAGGACAGGCAAATCGCTTCATCAAAAACCTGGGCAAAGATAAAGCACTTTGCGATAACGGAATGGACGTTGTCAAGCAATCCGACCGCAACTTCTTGCGCTGTCTAGAAAATGGCATTCGATTTGGTAAATGGGTTCTCCTAGAGAATGTGGGCGAAGAACTGGATGCAGCTCTGGAGCCCGTTCTTTTGCAGCAGAAATTTAAGCAAGGTGGGCAAGATATGATTCGTCTCGGTGAGAATATTATTCCCTACAATGAAAGCTTTCGATTTTACATGACCACGAAGCTTGCGAATCCGCATTACGCACCGGAGGTTTGCGTGAAAGTGAGTCTGCTTAACTTTACGATTACAATGAAGGGGCTCGAAGAGCAACTTTTGGGTGTCGTGGTGTTGAAAGAAATGCCCGACCTTGCAGCCAAGAAGAACGAGCTTGTGATCTCGAATGCTGAAGGAAAGCGACAGCTTTACGAAATCGAGAACCAAATTCTGTATTTGCTGTCACATTCTCAAGGAAACATCCTGGACGACACGAATCTGATTGAAACGCTTGCGTCTGCCAAGCAAACATCTGCGGCCGTGATGGCCAAAATGAAAGAAGCCGAAGAAACCGAAAAAGAAATTGATGCTCGCAGCGATGGATATCGTCCTGTCGCCTTTCGTGCAGCATTGCTTTTCTTTTGCATCGCAGATCTGTCGCTGGTCGATCCAATGTACCAGTATTCACTGACTTGGTTCACGGGATTGTTTGTTCGAGGAATTCAATCCGCAAAAATCTCGTCAACGCTTGAAGGGCGACTGAAGAATCTCAACGATTACTTCACGTACTCAGTGTACAAAAATATCTGTCGGTCGCTCTTTGAGAAGCACAAGTTGCTGTTTTCATTTCTGCTGACCATCAAAATCATGCAAGGCAATGATGAAATCGACCCCGGAGAGTGGCGATTCTTGATCTCGGGAATGTCGGCAAGCAATCCGATTCAGGCAGAAAATCCAGCCCCCGGCTGGTTGGAGGCCTACGCATGGAACGAAATATGCAACTTGGCGACATTTCCAGCATTTGCTCTGCTTGTGGGCGAATTTGAAAGGCACGTCGCGGCATTCCGAAGTATTTTTGACTCTACGGAGCCCGAAAACCACCCAATTCCTGGCGTCTTGGAGGCAACCTTGGATCCATTTCAGCGACTTTGCATTTTGCGAGTACTTCGACCAGATAAAATGATGCCTGGTATCCAGAATCTTGTCTGCGCAAAGCTGGGAAAAGAATTCATTGAGCCACCGCCGTTCGATTTGAGTAACACTTTTGAGGATGCAACTCCAACAACCCCGCTGATTTTTGTGCTATCACAAGGCTCTGATCCCGCAAAGGACTTGATTACCTTTGCTGTGAGTACGGGGATGGATTCGAAGCTAAAATCCATTGCACTGGGGCAAGGTCAGGGAACGATTGCCGCTCGAATGATTGAAAACGCAACCACCAAAGGCGAATGGGTGCTTCTACAAAATTGCCATCTTGCACTTAGTTGGATGACGGAGCTTGAGCGCATTTGTGAAGAGCTGGACCCTGCCAAGTTGCACTCCGACTTCCGGCTGTGGCTGACAAGTATGCCGACCCCAGTGTTCCCTGCATCTGTGCTTCAGGATGGAGTGAAAATGACAAAAGAAGCCCCCAAAGGACTGCGAGCCAATTTGAAAAACACGTACTACAAAATCAATGACGATCGTCTGAGCGTGACGAAAAAGCCGAAAGTGTTCCGCAAACTTCTCTTTGGCCTTTGCTTTTACCATGCGATTGTCTGCGAGCGGAAGCGGTTTGGCGCACTTGGCTGGAATATCCCATACCAGTTCAATGAGACTGACTTGGACATTAGTATGGCTCAGCTCGAGATGTTTCTGGATACATACGATCAGATCCCGTTCGATGTGCTGCAGGTCATGACATCCACGATCAATTACGGAGGTCGCATCACGGATGACAAAGACATGCGGACATCTGACGTCATCCTGATGACATTTTTCAAAGATGGGATTTTGCAGGATGGGTACAAATTCTCCAGAAGTGGGATCTACTACTCGCTGACGGCGGATCCAGATACGCCGTATCTGAGCTACGTCAACTACATCAATTCGCTGCCGATTAACCCAGAGCCCGAAGTGTTTGGTATGCATGAAAATGCAAACATCACATGCGCTCAGTCCGAGACGTACGAAGTATTCGACATCATTCTATCGCTTCAGCCCCGTGTCAGCGCTGGCGCTGGCAAATCACGCGAAGAAATTATTGCAGATGCTGCCAAGTCAATTGAAGCCAAGTTACCGCGAGTGTTCGATTTGGATCAGGTGCAAGCAGCGTATCCGGTTTCGTACTCTGAGTCGATGAACACAGTGCTAGCGCAAGAGGCCGAACGTTTCAACAAGCTGATTAATATCATGGCTTCCACGCTTCAACTGGTGCAAAAAGGGTTAAAAGGCCTGGTGGTCATGTCGGCAGAGCTTGAAGCTATGGGCAATTCACTATACGATCAAAAAGTGCCAGCTATTTGGGAGTCTAAAGCGTATCCGTCATTGAAACCTCTCGGCCCATGGGTGAAGGACCTTCTCGATCGATTGGACTTTGTGGCCGAGTGGATCGCTCATGGCATTCCTGCTGTGTTCTGGATCTCGGGTTTCTTCTTCCCGCAGGGATTTATGACTGGCACGATCCAAAACCACGCTCGAAAGTACAAGATCCCGATCGATTCGCTTACGTTCGAGTTCATCATGCTGCCTCACGATGTGCATGAACTCACAGCTCGACCAGAAGATGGCTGCTATACGTACGGCCTCTTCATCGAGGGCGCCCGCTGGAACAAGGAGAATCAGGCGCTCGACGACTCACTGCCTCGTGAGCTGTTTGCGAAAATGCCCGTGATCCACTTGCTGCCTCAGCCGAACCGAGCAGCACCACAAGGCGGCATCTATCGCTGCCCTGTGTACAAGATCCTCACTCGAACGGGGACGCTGTCCACAACAGGCCACTCGACCAACTTTGTCATGTGGATCGAGATTCCAGCGACCAAGAAGACGATCTGGCGCAACTCGTTGGTGTCTGAGACCAATGCCCAAGTGCTGTTCTGCGACCAGGAGTACTGGATCAAGGCCGGCGTTGCCTGCTTCTGCTCACTGCGGTACTAGTTGATGATTGTATAGCGATGCAGTATTTATTCAAGTTTAGCGCTTGATCTGAGTCTTAAATATACGCATTTCGTGTTCCCACTCTTACAGAATGTATGAGAGAAAGTGGATCCACGGCAGCACTTGGCCCAGCTGATCCATTTGGCGCGAGAACTCGTGCACCAAAAGTGCAAAGGTGTTGAAGAGTTGGTCCATGATATCAAAGACGTTGGCGTTGGTGGACCCATTGAGCAGTGACGGCTGCGGATTGTATGCAATAGCCACGAGCCCGAGCAGTAAAAGTACTGCGAGCACGAAGCCTGGCGGATCGGCCAGTGTGGCCATGCACACATAAATAAAAGACGACGCAGTTCGGTACGTCGCGCGTCTTGGCACAACAGTCGTATCGGAAGAGATCCGTGTCGGCAAGCGCGTGACCCACTTCTGCTTGCTAGCGGTCGCCACGCCTTGCGTTTCGGCAGGGTAGAGCATGGAGATGAGATCTTTCAGCAGTAGATTCACTTGCACGTCTTCAATCTTCTTGATGCCCGACGGTTGGCGACACAACGGGCACGAGTGCGTCTTGATCAGCTGTTCGTCATCGAAATTCGCTCCTTCAGCTTCTTGCGGTCGTTCAGTATCGTACTCCCAGGCTGTGAGGATGCAGCCCCGGTCGAAGTTGTGTCTGTGCATTGACGCAAGTGAGTCAGTCGCATAATCAGCTAGCTCTTCAGATCGCCCAAGACACGCACGCACCCGCAGGGAAGCGTCACGGGGAAGCACAGGATGTCGAAGCAGATGGAGCAGAGCAGGTCGTCGTGCTGCACGACTGCAGATCTGCGGCTGGTGGTCGCCATGGGCTCGGAGACAAGACGGCGACCTGCAGCAGGTAATTGCTCCATGGCTTTCTCACAAGTGGATGCGTCTCCCAAGCCAAGTCGGGACTTGAGTGTGCATACCGAGTTAGAGAGGATTTGATGGGTTCATACAAACTCTGGTCACTTGCTGTTGAAGGCTTGTACAGTAGGACCTTTTCATCTCGATCTTTTATTTATCTGGGGTTTCATGTGGATATTAAATGCTGAAGGTGCTTCTTTCTGGGGCTCTGGCGTCATCGCAGTTGGTCAGTTGAAGTTAAAACTCAGAAAGTAGCGCTTTTATTCGGGATGTCTCAGTACTTGCATTCAATAACAGGAATGTTTGTCATCTCGTAAATAGTGTCTTATAGTGGACGCGCTCTGTGATACAACTTATACTGTACTCGGTAATCAATTTTTTTCGCCATTCGAGAGTGTTGGTCGCGAGAACAATTGCCCATCTCCCGCGCTTATCCGTTAACGCCCACTGACCTTCCAGCAGTTTCCTAGCGTGTTCTTTCACTTTACGTACTACTGTTGGATGTTAGCGAGCGTAAGCGGATGTTCTCTCTTGACCCACTTCAAGCTCCATTATCCTGCTCATTCTCGCATCCGATCCGCAAGGGAAATCCCCTCCATTCAAGAGAACAATGCGTGTGCTCCGATCACTCGCCCTGCTGTCGCTGGCGCTCTGTGGCGCGGCCGAGGCCAAGTCTGCCCTGCAGTACGAGCAGGAGTTCGAGTCCTGGATGCGTGCGCACCATTTGACTTTCGCGGACGCAGTCCAGTATGCGCGCAGTCTGGAGAACTACATCTTGAATGACATGTTCATCTCGTCGCAGAACGAGGAGCACAAGGGCGTGAGCTTTGGCCACAACGCGTATTCGCATCTCTCCTTTGGCGAGTTCAAGTCCCAGGTCATGGGGCTCAAGCTGCCTGCCAGCTACATGCAGCAGCGTCTGGCTAACCGCAAGGACAATCTGCTGTACGACGACTCCAAACTACCCGACAGCGTGGATTGGGTAGCGAAGGGTGCAGTCACGCCCGTGAAGAACCAGGGCATGTGCGGGTAAGGCTGCAACTGCCATTTGATTCCATGGGTCGATTGGGTAATGATGCTAATGATCTTTTTTTATCTGTAGCTCGTGCTGGGCGTTCTCGACCACTGGTGCAGTTGAAGGCGCGACCTTCGTGGCCACGGGCACTCTGCCGAACCTCTCGGAGCAGGAACTTGTGGATTGTGATGACAACGGCGACATGGGCTGCAACGGTGGGCTCATGGACCACGCTTTCCAGTGGATTGAAAGCCACGGCATCTGCAGCGATTCCAACTACACCTATGTGGGCCATCGCACGGTGTGCCGCACTTGCCAGGAAGTTGTTCGAGTCACAAGCTACCAGGATGTCAACCCACAGGACGAGAAGGCGTTGAAGGTGGCTGTGGCGCAGCAGCCGGTGTCGGTGGCCATTGAAGCCGACCAGCGTGCCTTCCAGTTCTACAAGTCGGGCGTGTTTAATCTGACGTGCGGTACGCAGCTAGACCACGGTGTGCTGGCGGTTGGCTACGGCATTGAGGACGACCAGAAGTATTGGAAGGTGAAGAACTCGTGGGGTGGATCCTGGGGAGAACAGGGCTACATCCGCCTGTCGCGTGAGGACAAGGGTCCTTCTGGACAGTGCGGCATTGCTCTTGCTCCCAGCTACCCGATCGCCACGCTCTCCCAGCCTCAAGCAGTCGCACAGTCATACGCAGCGGTGGACAAATCGACGCAGACGAACCTCTGGTCCTCAGCTAAGATAACGCAATGCGGTGACAAGACCAAGGCGGGCATCCTCTTCGATGACCTGGAGATCTCTCCTCTCGCGCCCAAGCGCGGCAAGCCGGTGGTCTTCAGTGGTCACGGCCAATTCAAGGAGGATCTGAACTCTGCGGACTTCAAGCTGCACGTTATGCTCGGTGGTCAGCAGGTGTTCGGACACACTGGCAAGCTGTGCGGCGACACTCACATCCCTCTTCCCCTTGGTCTTGGCCACATTGACGTGCACGGCTTCCAGTGCCCAGTCAAGTCGGGTTCATCGTCTGCTTTGAAGGTCGATGTGAACCTCCCGATCATCGCTCCGTCAGGCAACTACGAGATCAAGCTGCTCAGTGGCGATGGCAACAGCGAAGACTCGCTCATGTGCGTGCACGTGGAGTTGGACCTGGACGACGACGAGGAGTTCAAGAAGTCGACTGTGTACGATGCGCTCAGTGTGATGTAAGCGCCGCTTGTCCGACGTGTCGTTGGCCACGATTGAAAAGTCCAAGGACACGGAAGAAGCTTTGATCCTCCAACTGGCTCGGAAGTCAGGAGCCCTTTGCCAAAGTAACGAGTAATACATTTCCATTGAACCATGATGTAGAGTCGAGGGCATGAGGCTAGTTGAGGTGCCAAATCAGAAATTGCCTCGCCCAATCAACAATTGCGGATGATGGAACGACCTTCGCGCAACCTCATGTTGTGGGAACCCTGCTGAGGAGCTCACTTTCCAAGTTGCCAGCAGCCAAGATGACCAAGGTGACCGAGTTCAAGGTGGGCATGACGTGCGACGGCTGCTCCAGCGCCTGCACACGCATTCTCAACAAGATCGAAGGTTTGTCCGTCTTGCTTTCGTCTCCTGTTCTCCGGACTGACTGCGGCTTGATGACGTGGCAGGTGTGACGGACGTCAAGTGCGACGTTGAGAAGCAGCAGATCCTGGTCACGGGCGACGCCGACGATAACGTGATGCTGGAGGCGCTGCTCAAGTGGTCCAAGGCCAGCGGCAAGAGCGTGGAGCTGGCTTAAATCTTCGCCCTCAACAGAGAGCTCGCTTCTCCATCGCTCAAGAAGATCCCCCTCCATGAGGAGAGAACAAGTAATGACGTTTGATATACTGTTGCATGTCTTATCTCTGTCTCTCTCATGTAATGTCAAAAGTCCTCTGGCTTGGTCCAAGACGACATGCCGGTCTGCTTGTTAAAGTAGAAGGGCTTGCCTGCGCTCTCGTCCCACTGTTCAAGCCACGCATGCTGCAGCTTTTTGGCAGCGCTCTTGCCACTCGCAGCTGTCGCTTTGGCTTGCGCTTCCGTCTGCTCCTGCTGCTGCTTGGCCAGCTGCTCCTTGAGCACGGCGGCGTCATCCTGCATCACGTGGTCCATGACAGCCGCCCCCGCCGCGATCTTGCTCGCGAGCTCGTCGGTTTTCTCGCGGATCTTGGCCATGGCGGAGGACTCAGCCACCGTCTCCTTCACCTTGGCTGCCATCTTCTCAGCCATGGTGGCTTTGGCTGGGTCCTTCCACATGGCCGGCCAGAGCTGCTTGATCTCCAGCGGGTAGTTGCTCTGCACCGTGAGCTTGAACGGACCCTCCATGCCTTTCTTGTACGCTGCCACCAGCACCGTGTACGTGCGTCCTTCCAGCGAGCAGTGCACATGGACTTCACGCTGGCGGACAGGCTCGCCACTGTGGGCCACCACTTGGTGCTTGGTGAGCTGCTTGACGCGACTAGCACGGTCTTTGTGCGATCCCTGCGCCACGATGTAGACAGCGATGGGCAAGACGTCGACCGGAGCCAGCCCAGCAGGGTCGACCTGCGTGACTGTGATCATGACCTCGGCTGGACGAGGCACCGAGAGCGAGTACTGCGGATTCCCATCCAACTCGCAGCTCGGGTTGTGCTGCGTGGGCAGACCACACGCCGTTTCGCCCTGCCATCGACCGTGGCGGATTTGGATGGGCCACTTGGCCGGATCGTAGTACCGACAGACGTACAGGCTCCGGAAGGCGTGGCAAAAGTCGTCGAAGCTCATCCAGAACGTGTTGTCCTCGCTGTTCGGGTTCCAGTGCAGCAGCTTCTTGAGCCGCCGAGTCCAGAGCCGAGAGTGGTCGCTCCAGTCGCCCTTCCACTCCTCATGATCACCTGGCGGGTTCCGCAGCAGCAGAAGCCTATGGCCATCGATCTCCCGAACGTCGTAGATGACGTAGCAGGCGCCGAACACCAGTCCGGTGTCCAGGATCTCGGTATCGGCGTTCTCGCTCATGATGGTGCCGGCGCCCATGAGGAACTTGTTGCTGCGATAGATCAGCAGCTGCTTCCAGAGCGTGGTCTTGAGCGTACCTCGAGATGCCTGCGCCAAAAAGATCTCTTCCGAGTCGTAGCTTGTGAGCTCCTTCAGAGCGTGGTGCACGTAGCCCTGTTCCAGCGCAGCGTACCCGCCGTAGTACTTAGCGAATGCTTTCTCCAACAGCGGTACCCAGAGCTCTTCGAAGTCTTTACTATGGGCGAAAGCAACTCCAGCACTCTCCGTGGTCTTGAACGAGTCAGCCAGCATGGGGAAGAAGTCATCCACGATCACAGTCTCCCACTGGCAGTTCTTGTAGATGCGCATGGCGTACGCGCCTGTAAGCGACGTCTGCTTGGTGATGAAGATCTTGTCGATAAGCGCGTCCACTTTGCCGTCGTCCACACCGCCCGATGCAGCGATGATGCTGATGGCACTAAGCAGCCACGAGTCGTTTAAGCGACCGACGTTGACGTCGTCTGGATCAGTGCCGCCATCAAACAGTCCAGCTACAAGGTTGATAGCTGTCGAGACAGCCCAGCCCGTGATCTCGGCCTCGTTGATGCAATTAGCGATCGACGTCTGGTCCGGAGGGAACTCACGATCGACAAACTGCAGCGAGCGACCTAGATCCCCTGGAACACACGAGTAGCCAGATTCGATTTCCATGATCGCCTCGTGCGAATTCTGTACAGCTTCATCATGGGCTCCGAGCTCCTCAAGCAGGATCCCCTCGGCCTCTCTCCGCATTCGACGCGCTTGAAACTCCTGCATGCGACGTCGGCACTGAGCTTCCTCATGTTGTCTCCAGTACTCACGGAACTCCAGTTGTGTTGCTCGCGCCTGCTGGTCTTCGGCATCAATGATGGCGTCGGTGCGCTCCATTTCTTCGTTGAACGCTGCTTTTAATGCATGGAAGCGTGCTCGCTCCTCTGGCGTGAGCGAGATCAGCCAGACAGCGACCAGTGGGATGTCGATGGACGCAAACGAGCTTGTCTTGAAGATGTTGGCCGGAGGATTTATGCCGTTGGACATGAGCTTGAAGCGGTTCTCGCGGAGGAACTTCTGGAACAAGATCTTTTCTCGACCCAAGCGCGCATTAGAAGCATTCATCAGAAGCAGTTGGAAGTGGATAATGCAGCGAGTTTCCTCAAAGAACGCGAGATCCAGTTGCTCGTCGAGAACAGGGAGCTCCAGCAAATTCCCGACCAAGTCAGTCGAGTCGCTCTTGCTAGTAGCAACGACCATTTCCCCTTTCTCCAGCGCGTCGGCTTCGTTTGCTTGGGCTGCTCGGCGTTTCTGCCGCGAAACGCAGTAGCGTGCTTTCAAGTACTGGACTAGCTTCCATGCAAGCGTGAAGCCCATGAGGAATCCAAACGGCCCGATACCCAAGTGGAAAACCTCATGAGCAATCTCTTTCCATGTGTACAGCCCATCGACGAGCTGCGTCTCGATGCCGTCTACCATTTCGAACCGCGATTTGTTTTCCATGGCTTCGATTTCCATGGCGATATCTCCAGCGGTGCGTCGTGGCTCAGATTCTTTGCCCGTGTCTGCATTCTCCTCTTGTTCTTTCTTAATCTTCTCGGGTTCGACGGCGAACTTCTTCTTCTTGGCAAACGCGCCTCCGAGCGCAATTGCTTGGAACTCCAGCTCAGCCTTGCGCTCTCGTCGCTCGAGCTCTACGAATTCCTTGCACTCGAGCGTAAACGGTCGTCTTCTCTCGTCAGAGACGCCCTTGGATGCTGCACTCGCATCTTTGATGATCATCTCGTTCACGTACTTGGCTGCGATGCCCATTTTCACGGGCGTCACGGCGCACAGATGTACAGTCACCCCTGCAAACGTGAGGAGAGTGACGGAGCAGAGTCCAATTCCGAATGCCAGCGGATCGAAGAAGACGACGCCACTGGCGCCCCACATGAACACAAGCAGGAATGTCGTCAAGAGGTACCGCATGCTCTGGTTCTCGTCCATAACGTTGTTTGTGTACGCGTTGTACGAAAACACGGGGAAGATGTAGGGCGAGTAAAAGATCACGGCATCTTCTTTGCCCACATACCAAGTGGCCACAAACAGCATCGAGTATTTGAGAATCATCACCACGAAGGCGATTGAAAGACAATAGAAGTAATTGAGTCCCGCGATGAGTCCAACGACGATCGCGCTCAATGTAGCAAATAGGATGGTAAGGTTGGCTCGTCGCTGGTATACTGGCGCTAGATACTTGTCGTTCTCGATCCATTTCAAAAGAAAAAACGCGACGAAGGCAAATAGACACAGGAGAAATGTGAGAATGGCTCCAAACGAGACACTCACCCAGACGTACATCTCAAAGATCCACAGGATTACGAACGCCAGGCACACGCTGACGGTGCGACGTAGCGGACGAGTAATCTCCCAGTTGTCGTCTTTCCACTTGGCTAAAGTCACGATCAGCAGCAAGAAGATCGGATAAAACACCAGCACCGAGAGAATGGCGAGTGACTCGATCTTCTTGACATCGCACTTGAGCACGTGGACGAACAGGATCAGTCCAGCGACCCAAGCAAGGAAGAAGCTTCCTCCAAGGGAATACGTCATCTCATTCGTCTGTGACGCGATGTGGAAAAACTTGACTACTGGGCTCATTGTGAACATCAGCACGTAGAAGACCACCCAGATCAGGTACCCCATCCATCCAGGTGTCTCGGTCGCTGAAATGATCATTCCAAAGAGAAACACCAGCACCAGAAGCGTGACGAAGCACCCCACAGTCGTGTAATCTTGTGGGAGCAAGTATCCCTGCTGGAACGCTTGATACAGTGTCATTTTCTCGAAATCCACGTCGCCATCGCTGCTGTACAAGGAAGATTTGCGGCGTGAGGATGCTGTGTGTTTGAGCAGTGGCTGTGTACTTCCACGAGGAGACGAAGTCTCGCCACGTATTAAGGACGAAGACGATGGACCCATGTTGCGAACCTCTTGGTACTTTCGCCACGTGCTTCTTGAAAACAAGGAGAGGAATCCGATTCGCCGTGCGAATAAATCTCGGAACAACAGGAACCAACTTGGTTTACTGGGCTTAACTGACAGCGAAGATGCCGCAGAAGGCAAGCCGTTGACATCCTCGCTGATGGGCACAATCGCCAGATCTAAACTACTAGACGCCGGTGCTGGTGAATCGTGCGCTTCTCCAGATTTCGCACGTAACTGCTGGCTATGCCTTTCATGTCTCTGCCCAAACAACGATATCGGAGCTTTTGATTTCGAATCTGGTGCTGTTGAGTTCTTGGTAAGCGAGAGCAATTTCGTCTTTGGTGGCAACGACGGCATTTTGAACGTCTCATCGCCGCTATCGTAGATGCTCATGTACCCTTTGCCTTTGAGTGGCGGCAGGACGAAGGTCTCTCGCATGAGTTCGGCCTCTTTCTCCATTTCGGCTTCCTCGTCAAAGTCGTCGTCGTCGAGAATATCTTCTTCGTCGTCTTCAGGCGGCCAAATCACGAGTCGGTGGTCGTTCCGCTTCCACTGCGTGTACACAGCCATTGACAGCATCATAATCAAGGGCGCAAAGATCGAAAAGACTAGAATGAATGTCGATTTCGTTGATGCGAAGACAAATAGCCCAGAGCAAATCACGAGCACCTCGGAGGCCGCTGCCAACATGAATGGAAGCTTGAACGGGCGAACAAAGAGGTACATCTGAAGCGCATACTCCGATAAAAGCTGTTCGGCCTGAAGAAAAAACGCGCGAGATGTCGCCAGTGCCAGTCCAGTGAAGAGTACGACGATAAATGCTAGAACGCCAAACACCCAGAGCTGCCACTGCTGCCCCATGATGGCGACTGTGATAGTCTGGTTTGCGTTTGTCCCAAAGGCCACGGCCAAGAGCAAGAACACGTAGAAAAAGGAGAGAACTCCCAGTACGAACTCTGGCGTGGTAGACGCGTCAAAGTGGCGCCATTGCTGGTGGTCGTGGCCGAAAAACGCGACCCCGCCGGCTTCTTGCTGACTCATGCGTGGCAAGTTCTTGCCAATGATTTCTCGACACAATGCGGTACCAAACACCATATACAGGAACGCGTGCCCAAGTATCCAATACTCTCCACATGTAGCTGCGATACACACGCGGATGCTACTCATGAGGAATACGATGTAGCCAGGAGACCATGCCAAATAGCCTCGATACATCATGTAGATGCACGAGTCGACTAGCACCACAGTAAACGCGATCCCGATCGACTGGCTTGGATACGACGTGCGAACAATTGCGACCAGTGCATAAATGGCCAATATGAGTAGCGAGTACAAGAAATA
Source organism: Elongisporangium prolatum (assembly GCA_023335875.1). Taxonomy (NCBI): domain Eukaryota; phylum Oomycota; class Peronosporomycetes; order Pythiales; family Pythiaceae; genus Elongisporangium; species Elongisporangium prolatum. Next base: position 47,960 of record JAADVW010000059.1, on the reverse strand, counting down.
CTTGCGGTTTTTGGCTTGTCGCGTTGCAGGTGAGGTCACAAAGGCACTTTGCAGGATGTCAGCGCGGTTGAATCCCGTGATAGATTGCTCCACAGAGTAGTGATCTCCCATCACGGGCGCAAAGGCGGACTGCTTTCGAACACGCTTGTGCAGCCCTGACTCTTGTTCCTTGGCAGACGCTAGCTTCAAGCCGAGAGAGCCCAGATTCTTGAATTTGTTCTTGAGCACGTTCACTTTCTTGGCGGCGGCTACAGTAGCTATGACTTGAGAAAGCGACTTCATCAACTTGGAATCATTCGTGAACACGATCCAGATGAGCGGCATCATGTTAAGAGTGAGAAAGATAGCGGTGAGTGAGAAAAAGCTAAGATCTTCCTTGCCCACGAGCACTCGCGGGTCAGCGAACGTCGCAGCAAAGAGAAACACGAATGCAAAAAGGAACGAGAGCCCAAAGAGTCGAAGTACGGTGTCTGTCATGCGCCAGCCCATTTGGATCCATCGGATAGCGCCATAACACGTAAATATCGCACCTAGACCAATGAAAATGAGCGCAAATCCAAATGCGGGAGGTGTGACCAGGAGGATCGAAGTCACACCCCAAGCGATCAAAACCAGAATCGGAGATACCATGACTGAATACAAAGCGCAAGTGGCGTAGAAGAGATTGCGGCGAAATTCGACGTTGTTTGGGCTTTCGTTGCAGCATAGAAAGAGAAGCGCAACGATATCGGGCTGCACTTGCTTGGCGTCGCTCTTTGACGGCAATTTCTTGCCCTTAGATGTTGCGGTTATGGGCGTTTTTGATGGATGCGGGACTTTCACATTGCCGGGCTTTGCTGTCAAAGGTTCCTCAGCAACTTTTTCGGCCAAGTAGGATTGCACGCGCTCCAGTCGCCAGTTCATTCTCTTCATGTACATGAGCACCATGCCGACTAGAAACACAAAGTTCGGCCCGAATTGCAGGCTGATGTTCATGAACGCCACGTTGCTGAAGTCCTTGGAGTAAACAGTCGCGATGACGTCGTAGGATTCATGAGGAGAGGCTAGAATAAAGTACATGCTGAGAGTTTGCGTCCCGTTTTGAGCTAGATTTCCGCCAGTAATGATCCCACTTCCTGATGCATCGCCGTATTTGTTGATCGAGTGGGCCGAGAAATTCTGAGCCACCGCCCGGAAGTCACCGGTCGTATCCATCAATTGCGCGTATTCACGCGTTTCTGCCCACCCAAACGTTGTGTTGAGCCACTCCGGCTCCGTCGCCTCGTCATCTACTCGCCGAAACACAAACAATTCAGCCGGATAATTGATCGTGACTCGAGCGTATGGGGCAAATCCATACAAATGCGATAGTGATGAGTTGCCTTTGTTGTTGTTTGTCGTACTCTGAGATCGTATCAGCAGGCCTCCGACAGACCGATCCATTCGATCGTAGCTCAACATGCGCGTGTTGGACGATGAGTACACACGGCCATAGAGTGATGAGTCTTCATCCGGGAAATAGCCGCCCATACCACCGTTGACGTGCACACCGGTCAAAAACACCTCTTCAACGCGCATCTGGAATGGGAGAGCCGTCATGCGCAGCCGCATGCATGGAACACTCGTACTAATAGCGCCATTGACGACACAGATTCCGCCAGTCACGAGAGGGATCCAAGTTTCCTCGACACACAGTGGTTGCTTGGGCATTTTCCAGACTGAGTCGTCATCACTGATTATCGTCTGAGAGATGGCACTGTACGCTGAACAGTAAATCGCACTAACGTACACCCGCGCGATGAAATCATCCCCAAACTCCAAGCCACCGTCTTCATCGTAGACCTTGATTACAATTTTAGTACCTGCTGGTCGAAACCCGAAGTTCAAATCTCGGACGATGTCGTCCGTGCCCTTGCAGCCTTTTCCTTTGCATGGTGGCCATACTGGATTGAGATTGTTGAGGATTGTGCCAGACCTGCGGGTATTGTCGCCAATATTCACTTTGATGTACGCGTCTGTCTGGAGTCCAGCCAACCCAAAGCCGTCTAGATTCGGCAGGTTGCGCATTTCCAGGATGGTAATCGTGAGGTTGCCACCTGCATGAGCGTATTGTCCACCATCAGGGCAATTGGACGGTCCACCAGCGCATGAGAACGTCGAGAGATTCTTTGTGGATGAATACCGAGGATCAGGATATCCGATCTCTGCTGTGGTTTGGCTTTGAGCTGGAGCTATGAGCAATATTATCAGCGCAAATGAGCCCCAAGCGCATAGTGCGTACGCAAACCTGCGTGGTCGAGCGAAGTTCATCCAGCATCGGATTGTGCGCAGTTCAGCCATTGTTCGTGGCGTCGCGACTTTTCCGGATTTCGTAATGAAACGGATAACACGGAGGCGGCAGTTCACGATCGGTTCAGCAATCGCTTGCGTATTATATATATAATGATTGTCAGGATAAACAAGTACGACACCTTTTCAAATGATTAGTACCTCAAGTAAATGAATGTATCTACGAAACATAGTGAAAGCTACAATATTTTGAATACCTGACTAGCCAGGCCAAGTGAACGAAGCAGGAAAAACATGAGCTCTGAGCAGGTCGCTTGAATATTGTCCGATAAAAATGAGTGACATTGTTGCGAAGGCAGCGATAGCCATGTGCCAGTTGGAGAAAACTTCAAATTCGGACAGCATTTCAGCAGCTACAAAACTGAATGGATCAGCTTGCATCTTTTCGTACACAGGAGTTGGTACATCGATGCGTTCGATCCCAGCCTCTTCGTTGCGTTCAACAACAATACCAAGATGACTCTGTTGTTCGACAATAAAATTCAAAAAGGTTAGAACAAGTTATGGTTTGGTCGCAGAGGACATCGACACCGCACCTTATCAGGCATATGCCTAAAGACTGAAAAAGCAACGTCATCTGGATGAAACCTGATCAAACACGAAATGAGCAAACGATTTCCATATATATGCAGCTAGACGGTAGAGGACTTACGTGAGGTGATTACTTTCGCCTTCCTTTGCTAATGCAGGTAAACGTTGCTTCCGGATCCAGTTTGCGTTCAAGTACACCCATTTCAATGCAGAACTGATTCCAGTGCCGGATCTGAGCATGTATGTCGGATCCCTATCGCACATCGGATTATATTAGTGACGAAACACAAATACCTCGTCCTTTTAAGAAATGCGAACCTCGTTCCAAAGAGTTTGGGTAAAACAAGCGTGATAGCTTCAAAGATCAGAGATCGAGCATGATTTCGCATGCAATCACTGGTATTTCGAATGAGAGAGCGCTCTTGGGTGTTGCGGTCTCGAAACTGTCGCTTCAGGCTTGCATGTAGCCAAAATCTTGCTGATTCAGCTTTGAGCATGTTGTTTACTTTGTGGCAGGTCATTCTTGCCACCAAAAGGTCTTCTGGAGTTAAATATCGTGCAACTTCAAATTGCACTTCGTACGGGAGAGCTAAAAATCCGCTATCTCTTTGAGAACTACAAGTAAAACAGGTGTCAGTTTCAACAGAGGAACAGCGATTTCACTTCGCGCACTTACTCTTGAGATAATTTGGCGGATACTCCTTGAAGCAGCCGGCGTTCGGCGTCCATAATATATTCCATCAGTAGTTCGTCACAAACACAAGTCGAAATTCCACTGAATGTGCCGAACTGAATGGCAACCAGGAGATCGCCGGGCCAAAAGAATGTATAAGACGCGTACAACGCGAGATGTATCACCGCCAGTTCCATCCACGTCCGACTGGCATGGGCTTCAAAATTATCTTTCATATACAGAATTCTTTCTTGCAAAATTAAACCCACTTTTCGGGTTGGAGCCCAAATAACAAACATGTCTCCGAGCAAAGCGAAAGCAACGCCACTTGTAGTCGCGAGCACAAATGCGACCTCAATGCTTCGAAGATGCGTGTATATAATGTTGAAAGCCACAGCACCGACCAGACCCAACAGACCCATAACGGGAAGAGGCAAAACTCGAGTCTTCTCAATACTTTGCAAGTCAAAATCACCTAATAACAGTTCAACACAAAAGTCAACAATCACTCCAACAAAGCATTGGGTATTGCATGAAATATTACGTACTCATTGGAGGAGATACACGAGCATGACTCCGAACTTGCTCGCCTATCAAGGTTACCAGCATACCTGACAGTGCTCCAACATGTACAGCAACAACAAGATCATGGTAAATAGCGTAGCTTCCATAAATCACCCCAAGGAAGCATCCAAATTCAACAAACGAGCGAACAGGATAAACCTTCCAATTGTGCTTGATGTTGATAAATCTGTCTTGCAAAATAATACCAGCCCATCGAGTTGGCTTAAAAAGTGCCAAGAGATCTGCAATACACAAAAACGCGATTCCTGCAATAGTACCGAGCGCAAATATAACTTCCAGGCTGCGGATATTCTCAAAAATCCACTGAAATGTTCCGGATCCAATGTACGCAAATAAAAGCATCACCGGAAGAGCTCTCGATCTTTCATTCACGTTGTCTGCGAGATCGACAATGTTTTTCCCTGATGGTTCGTCGTGAGCGACAATTAAACCCCCACTCAAGGGTAGCAACTTGGATCGATTTCTTCTAAAATACTCTCCAGAAAGGGTCACAGCAATACCAGAAAAGGTTCCGAGTTGCAACGCCAGCCACAGATCGTCGTAGATCGCAAACGAGCCGTAAATAACTGCTACCCATGTAAACAGCTCCAAAAAGGACCGCAGAGGCTCTATTAACCAGTTCTCTTTTGCGTGGGTCACTCTTTGCTGTAAAATACGACCGATTTCCCGCGTCGGTTCCCACAACAAGAAGAGCTCACTACAAGCAAGAAACACGATACCGGATAAAGACGCCAAGCAAAAAGCGGCTTCAATGCTATCAAAGTAATGATAAATATTGGATAAAAGTACCAAGGGGGCGTACGTGAACAGCAGCAAGCAAAATACCAAAGCGCAGGTTGCAGTAAGACGAACCCGTACACGGGTACCAACTGTAAGCTGAAGACGAGAGCAGACCCAGTGGCCACCAGCTGACACCACAATCCCTGAAAGCGCAGCGAGTGTCACGGAGCTAAACACTGTCGACCTTGTCGCCAATGTTCCAATGAAAACACCAAAAAATATGGTAGTCTCCACGAATGCATGCAATGGAAACAGGAGCCATTTGTTCTTGAAATGCCGGATACCACTTTGCACGAGAACCTCTGGATGAAGTTCTTGTTGGATCGAGCTTGTTACATAGCCGACTGCAGTTGATACAACGACATTTCCAGCAGACAATTGGGATAGTGACACGTCTCGGATGTTATACAGAACGACAGATAAAAATGTAGAGAAAAGGTCGAGTGATGCAAGAATCACCATGTAGATGAATGTCCACTTGACTCGACTGTAGAGATGCGTGTATTTTTTTTTCACTATGTCCATAATGCGACGGAACCATAACGCAATTGGACTGGACGTTTCAAGCGCAACATACGATGTTCTTGAGCGAGGACTCGATGCACCAGAGCTTCTTCGGACGCGGGCTTTCCGTTCTTCAGCTGCTTGGATGTCATCCCAGCATTCACGAGAAAGATTGACACAAAAGCATGACAGCCCAGAAGAGAATATGATTGCAGGCACTCCATAGCAAACTTTCAATGCGATCAGAGTGACGATATTAACACAGGCGAAACCTGCCCAGCGCTGGCAAGACAGCATCATTCTAGAAACCGGGAGGCGCCAACCAGTAATAGCCAGCACAGTGAGCACGATTGTAGCCACAACAATAACCGAAGCAGGCACGAGAGATACGTCGGCAGAAAGATTGATCGCAGCAGATCCAACACGGAAGCAGAAATAACAAGCAATTCCGACTAGCGGAATCAGTTTGATCCAGTGATCATCTGGGATCTTGTCTTGGTGCGTCGTAAAACCCGAGTGCGTGGAGGAAATGAACTCGCCAGCGAGAATCAAGAACACTCCACAACACGTTCCAAGTTGGAGCGACGCAAGGATATCTTGGGATGCACGAAAGACCACGACAGTCGTGCCAAACGTCACGGTAATTTCCATCATGGAGCGCCACATGTGCTCGTCCCAGTTCTTCCGTCCCTGAACGATGCGGTTCTGCAGAATTATGCCGGCGATACGCGTAGGTTCGTAGAGCAGAAGCAATTCACTAGCGATAACCAGCGAGACTCCCACCATCGTGATCAGAAGGTAATTGAACGCCAGGTCATCGATGGTCTGGAAATCGTTCTTCTCGCCATACAAGAAGCCGCGCAGGATGCTGACGCTTCTTGAAATGATGTAGCCCATACAGGCGTACGACAAAACCACCTTGATCCAGACGGCGCCTTTGGGCGAGCGCTTGTTCACTCTAGCGTGAAGAACGCGGACATACGCTGCAAAGAAGTCGCTGAGAAGGGCCAGCGCGATGGCAACGACGGGGCCGCCGATGATGGTGAGCAATTCGCTGTGGAAGGTCGCGTACGAATACCAGACAGCCGCAACCCACGAGCAGACTTCCAGAAAGAATCGGATCTTGTCCTGTTCCCATGAGAGCGGATTCGCTCGATCGAGCAGCACTTGTCCGATATCTGACGTCTTGGGGAGCGCATACAATAAATAACACAGCAGGAAATAGCCTGTGCCAGCCGTGGAAGCCAACAGGATCCCGCCGACGCACTGGTGTACTCGTTGTGGCAATGGGCACGACCAGATCCACTGCATGACGATCATACTGAGTGCGGCGAGAATAAACATAGCGTGTCTGCGTCGTCTGGGTCTGTGGACGTGGTCTCGCGTGCAGCTAAGGCGTCTTCCGGTCATGCACGACCGGCATGTGGGCTGCATGCTGGCGAACGTTAGCAGGACTTCGCCCCACTCATTAAACTGCGGGATTAGCCAGCTGCTCGTGTCGCTGACCACAGCTGCTGGCGTAATCTGCCAGCGCATCGTGTGCATGCGCGGGGACTTGGCCACCGCCTGGGGCTCGTCCTTCGTTAGAGCCGCGCCATCGTCACCTGCGTTGACCCAGACCATGTTGCCGGGCGCTTCGCAAGGGGCAAATTTGCGAGTGTGTGCGGGTTGGCCGGGTGGGTTGGGTGTCGGACGCCCAGTCGGACGCGAGCGCTCAAAATGACGGGCTTTGTTTAATACATCGCGTTACAATAGTGAAAATAAGTATAAGGTGAGAATAAGGTGTTTTAAACAAGCCAGTGATGAAAGCTCACGGTCCTGGTTGTTTACGTTCTGCTTGTCTAAAGTTTACGTGCTTTTGAAGCTCCGAGTGGCTGTCGCAACAATCGTCAAGAGAGTGGCATCCAACACAGCGAACTTACGATTGACACAGACTGTCGCTCTGTTGCTGCATAAATACTCTTCCTAAACGCAACGCGTGCTGTCACTTGGACCTGTGTCGCGTGTAACAGTACAAAACTGACTGAGAAGGTTCCGAACGCAAGAGATCCATCGCTTGCTTCCATTTTACACGCCGGTGGTACATATGTCACCACTGGTACGATGTACCTATTCCAGCGGTACCATTGGGAAAAACCTTGATTCCAAGGTGTTAGCCGGCCCAAAGCGGCACATTTGAAGGGAAAGGATGGATGCCCAACGCGCGCTGTTGGATGAGCTCATGGGCCGCAACCGCGACGGCGACAAGCCGAACGAGGAGGTCACGGACTATCGAGACGCGCGCGTGTGCAAGAAGTTCCTGTGTGGGTTGTGCCCACACGACCTCTTTCAGAACACCAAGATGGACATGAATGAGTGCGCCAAGCTGCATCTGCCGAAGCTGCGCGACGCCTACGAGCAAGATCGCAAGAGTCGAGACCTTGGCTACGAACAGGAACTGGAGCGTGATCTTATTAAGTTCATCTCAGACGTGGAGAAGAAGATATCTCGCGCCCAGCGCCGTCTGGAGGAGCAGGAAGGTGCCAAGGCGCCGTCGCTCATGGACGTGGACAATTGCAAGGAAGTACTCGAGATCACGGCTGACATCCAGGAAACGATGCTCAAGGCCGAAGAAGCAGGTTCGTGAATACCGTTGAAGTATTTACTATGGCGGGCTGACATTGTCACTGCAATGGGCTCTAGGTAACGAAGGCGAAGTGGATTTCTCCATGGAACTCATGGAGAAAGTCGAAGAGCTTAAGCAAAAGAAGGCAGCAGCCCAGACAGCCGCCATGATCAAGTCTATCAAGTCAGAAGCCAATGGAGATGCAGGAGCGGCTGCTGCGCCCGCAGATTCGGCAGGCATCGTTGAGCCAGGGAAGCCCGTTGCCGAGGTGTTATCTGGAAATCCTCTCGCGAGCACGAATGTGAACCAGAAACTGCGCGTCTGCGACGTCTGCGGTGCTTTTCTCAGCATTTTTGACAGTGATCGGCGCTTGGCGGATCACTTTGGAGGCAAGCTGCATCTTGGATATCTGCAGATCAGAAAGAAAATTGAAGAGATCGCTGAGATGCGACTTGAGCGTCGACGCGCTCATAGTGGCAGCGACAACAAGGAGCCAGTGCAAAACCATGATAGTATTACTGACCGTGAGAAGAAAGAGCCTTCGGACAGACGTCGCCGTCGTTCTCGAACCCCATCGCGGTCACGTTCGAGACCAAGGTAGGTTCCCAGCTCTGGTAACACGAAGTGATGCGTCCTCTTACAGCTTATTTTTTAGACGGGATGACAAACGAGATCGCTCACGTGGCCGTCGACGTGAACGCAGCCGGGAGCGTACCAGAGATCGCAAGCGCGACCGTGACCGTGATCGCGACCATCGCAGCAGTCGACGACGAAGCCGACGCTCGCCTAGTTCTAGCCGCAGTCGTAGCCGAAGCCGAAGTCGCGGAAGACGTCATTGATTGGAATGGTACGCGCTGCTGCATACAGTCATGCGGCTACGTTGACACAGCGCCTTCAAGGATAGACGACAGAGGTTGACACTAAATGGTATGAAATCCACGCTCCTAGAACGCTGATGCTTGTGGCGTCCATTTGACTACGCTATGATGAAATGTCAGTGAACGCAAAATGGAACGTTTATGCCCGAATCACTTTATTTATCGGTTGGTAGTTCATTTAGCGAACGCTTGGCAATCACGCTCCGGTATATTCTACCGTTGGACTTCGATATGGAGTCAACAAGACGCACGAGAAACATCATGTCCTTCACCTGGCTTGGCTCTATCTCGCGCGTCTCTCCTTCACAAAACTGCGTTTGGAAAGTCCGTAGGATTAGACTGGACATTGCAGTGAGCACGGTTTCGCTGATTGTGTTGGTAAATGCATTGGTAGAAGGAGATTGGGCGTGTTCATCCAACGCGTCCCAAGCTGCTTGAAGCTTTCTCAGCAGCTCTTCGTGATCATGGATCATAGAGTGTTTACTTGCACTGAGAAGACTTGTGTTACTCACTGCTGTCAGCGTAGAAGGGCCGGCGTGACCTTGTTTTCTGCGTATTCGTCGTAAACTCTGATCTCGGAGAGAGCAAGCCTCCTGTAGCGATCACGTGAATATCGAGAATCTCTATGTTGCCACTGTAGAGGGAAATGCTCTTACTGGTGATAACACAGGGCGATGCGGCATGCGCAGGGACAAATCGTTTGTTTCGGAATCGAGAACTCGCTGTAGATTCTTGGCCTGATCCACACAACTTCGGTGAGTAACCAACTGCACAATATCGCATGCAGACGATAGATAGCCTCTTACATGCTGTAGACGTCGATAGGTGGGAACAACCGTCGACATTGACGGCGTTGCAATCGCTTTTTGGCATGATTCTGACTCCATGCTGAGGTTGCTACCCACGTATGTTCCCAAAAGTCGGTACGCTTGCACGAGTCGAGCGACTTGTTTGGGGAAGGACACTTGAACTCGCGCGGCTGGTTGAGGCGGCCTGTCATTGGCCTTCACACTAAAATCTGGACCACTGACCCTCTTCAAGGACACGAGCTCGCTCAGTTTGCGGCAGAACAGAAAGCGGAACGATTCGTCGCGATTCCTGCCTTGCATCTCTTCGTATTGGTCGATCAAGGTCTTCCACTTGCGAGGGTAATCCACTGCTACAGATTTCGGTTCTGAGTCAGCAACAACAGAAGCAGCAGGAACTGTAGCGACTGTGGTCCTTGAGACTGATGGGGCTCCTCGAATGGATTGCGCCATGGCCAAAATGTCCTGCAGACTGCGGGGCGTTGTCTCTCCATTCTCAGTTCGCTCTGCCTCGTCTTTCTCCTCATTGTAGTCATTGTCGTCCTTCTGGTCCTTCAGTCCTGCCATTTCGATCCGGATTCTGCGGGCGCGATTGATAACCTGCTCGATGGTCTCGTGCACCTGCCCCAACTCCTTCTCATGCTGCTTAGCCGCTTGTTCACTAGCGCTGGCTCTTTGGGCACGCAGTCGACTGACCGATTTCAACACCCTCTCTATCTCTTCGCACTTGCGTTGCAACAGCTGCGAGCGCAACGCCACGTCGGCATCCAGCACCAGCAGCTTGGCCAGCACATCGTCGGCGACATGGCCATCCAGCATTTCTGACGGAATTACCGATATACCGGTGAATGATGCGAATTATCAGAAAAATGCAAAAAGCGATATTTACACTTTCGAGTTAACCTAACAAAATATTACGTGCTATCAACACCTATCGCTCGTCCGACTGCCGCAGAATAGACTCCATGACTTCGATCGTCTGCTCCTGCAGCAAAATGAGCCTGGAGAATGCCTGCTGGTTGTCTGCTCGCATCTCGCGCAGTACTTGCGTGACTTCGCGAATGGCGCGAGCATTGCTCGTGGAAGTCTCGCGCTCTGTAAAATGTCTGGCAAGTTGCGCCGTGAACCGAGCGATCGAGTTGGCCAGCTCATGATGGTGGCATATTTCTGAGCACCCTGGCTGACGAGGTCGAGTGGTCGAGTTCTGACTGGAGCCTGATGAGAAAAGAATAATCAGATATAGCCGTGACACGATTCACATCTGAACACAACATCCCACCTGAATCGTCTGGAGTCGAAGACGTGGTGACGCCATCGCTGCTGCGATGTGACCGTCTTTGCTTCTTGGAAGATGACTTGGAATACACGCTTCGCAGGTTCTTCCAGTACTGCCGGTTATCGCCATCTGGAGCTCCAGCAGACATACGACGAAGAAAAGCGTTGGCGTTGTACTCGTCATCCAGAATCTTGAGTGTTTGAGCGACTCGTTCGTTGTTTCCAGCGAGATCTTGGGTCTGAATACCTGAGCCAGCGTCTCGACTGGCAATGGAGGCCGTCCGCCGTTCAGAGCGCAATGGATTCACTGCACGAGAAGCAGAGGAAGAAGAGGAAGCATCGGGAACAGTCAAGCGGCGAATACGATGGTCATTCTGATCACAACGAGCAAATGCGTCAGTTAGATCAGCTTGTTCGAGTACAACGGAGTAGATATCGATAAGACAAAACCGACCAACCTGCTCGCTTCGGTTTTCTTTCGATACAGCGGCGCTGAGTGCGTCGGAAGATCTGCTGGCGCTGCGCTGGTCTCTGCTTGTGGTGATGAACGAGTGGCCTCCGGTCGAGGAAGCCATGGAGGACTGCATGTCAATGTAGCGACTGGGGGCGGCCGACGTCTGTTGAGGAGACATCGGGCGAGTGTTGGGCTCGATCGCAGGAGTAAAGCGGCCCGCATTTCCCACAGCGGATGAAGACGGAGAGGACCGGTTCGAGTGTACTTGGGCATTCACAGGCTGGACGACTGATGACGAAGTGATCAGCGGTGACGCAGCAGCACGTTGAGTGGACGGCAGAAATGCAGTATGGCTTCCATCCACGGTGGGCGACAGCAACGGCGCAAGACTGGCTGTGGTAACGCTACCGGCGACAGCAGCTGCGGCGGCCGCGACGGGATCATGCAGCAGAGCAGCGCGCTGCATACGATGTGAGTTGGTGCGCTCCTTGTGCACCTCCCAAGCGCGCGTGCGGAAGCTGGAGTTCATGATTACAGGCTTGGGTTTCTTGCCGCCGTGCACAGCGTAGTGCACGTGGCAGACGCGACAGAGCACGAAGCGACCGTCCTCGTCCAGACTGAGCACGTCTTCGTCCTGGTAGATGCTGGCGGGCCAGCACTCGGCCTTGCGCTTGGGCATGATGAAGCAGGTAGGCTCTTGCTTTTAGAGAGACGTCCGATCTGCGGACAAAGTCGGCCGCTGGAAGCCATGGATCCTTCCGCGACCTTCTTTCATGTTCCTTCGTGTTCTTCACGGTCGGCCCTGTTGCCAGTAGAGAGGGACCACGGTACTGAAATCTCCACAATTGAAACATGCTTGTATCGAAAGGGTAACAGTATTTGCTGATGTCAATAAGATAAGGTATTAAGTCGGCCCTAGCTAGAATCTGTGACGTGGTACTGAAACTTCAACGTTTGGACGCAAGATGAGAGATACAGGTTTCTAGAGTGGTCTGTCAATAGAAACAAGCAATGAGAGTTTGGCCATCCAAGCTACAAAGGAAGATAGCGTACCAGATCCTGCATGCGACCACAAAGCTCTGCTTCTAAGAGACTGATCTGCGCAGGATATGGCAGTTTGTCCAACATATTGCAGCATAATTGATGTTATTACTTACCAGGTTGTTCATTGGCTGCGAGAGCTTTGTGATATCAAATGGCATCGCGTTCCCTTTTGCAGTGAGTCGTTTTTTCATATTGGTCGACGGATTGGCTTTTTGCTTCAGTCTTGACACCGAGCGTTCAATAGGTTTGCAGATGTTTGCTGCTTCCAGCTCTTCCAGCTCGTGCATGGCTGATTCCACTTGGCCGATGGCTTGGTTCAGCTGCATTGTGCTTCCGTAAGAAGATCTGATAGTAAGACGAATAAAAAACATTCACAGCCATGGTGTTGATTTGTGAGCCACCGTTTACCGTACCGTACGCATTCCAGCGAAGGATGCAAGACGTTTTCTGCTTCAATTGGCTCTACCTTGACAGTTTCTGACGAGATTAGTGATTCGCTGTAGTGTTGGTATTCAGTGTTCGAGTTTGGAAATGGCTCGAGATACGAGTGATTCTGAAGCTTCATCGAATTCTACACATCATCCAATCGATATTGAGAGATATCGGACTTGACGACGGCATGGAGAACAGCTCACCGAATAGCCTGGCACGAGATTCCCATTTCCTGTTGATTTCTTTTGCGCGCCTCCGAGCACTTGCCGTCTTCGATCAAATCCATGGTACGACCGAACTGCGTCCGGGTACGTTCGATGCACATGGTCATGAACCCAATGCAGAAAATCCAGATGCTCCTGGAAAACTCCACTCACGAGCTTTCGAATAGGGACGTCCTATCAATTCATGAGCAAGTCAGATCTCAGTTATTTCGAAGGAGAAATCATATGTGCTCGTCTCACCTTCCGGACATCGCAGGTGTGCAGCGCTCGAGTTAGGAACTGAAAATTGCGCTCGTATTCCATCTCTGTCTTGGCTTGAAAATTGACCTGCTGCAGATTGAGCTTGCCTGGGTACAACGCGTCAAAGATTTGGCAATAGGCGATCCCATCCGCAAGATACTCGATCTGGAGTCAAGCTGTGATTAAAAGAAGACCACTCGCGCAAATACTTTTGAGGGAGCGCTGGTCTACCTTGGTATAGTCTGTTTCCAGGAACTCGTTGAGCCACGCGAGCAGCTCCAATCGCCCAATGCCGCGCGACTTGAGCTTGCGCACGCTCATGGGCGGCTGTTGGGGTTGCGGAATTGCAATATAAAATCTTGGAACAAAAATACGAAAAACAAGATTTTTTGCGTAAAATTCGGGTCCGCTTAAGTATTTATATGAAAATATCGAGCAATAACTTATGGTTGAAGTTTGCTATAAAAGTGCTGGGGAAAATCTTTTCCTGAAGAAAATGACCACCGCACTGAACACTTTCGGTCATTGATTGGCTGAAAAGCGAGAAAATGGATCCATCACCCATTCGCTACGATGGCGACTCATGGAGTGCGAGACACGTGACAGCACCCCCAGCAGCGACAGGGCCAGTACGACAGCAGAGATGGCGGAGCAACCCAAGCCACGCAAGTGCTACATCAACAGCGGCGTGTCCATGGACCGGCTGGCGGAGCAACCCACAGGATCGCTGGCGCAAATCGTCAAGAAGTACTACCAGGTCTTTCAGCAAGGATACGTCGTCCCAGATCTAGCAAGACGCTTCGCTATGGCCGAGTGGCAGCAACGTGTTTTCCTGCGGAATGTGGTTGACGATGATATAGACCTGGGCAACGGCCTAGTTGGTGCGGAGAACATGGCAGAGCAGATCAAGATCTACTCGGCACTCCTGCGGTTTCTAAAGCTGAGCTTGGGGCTCCATGCACCATCACGTTCTATTTCAATGCTGAAAACAAGATGGGCAAGTACGATGTGGATCTGGACTTTGTAGAACCTTCATGGCGATCCTTAAGGACCCAAAGGACGTCGCTGCGCTGCTTGAAAAAGCTCTGATAGCGGACAACTGCACGTTCGGAGTCAAGGAAGACGGTAGGATCTCAGCTGAAGATACACTAGATGACCTCGCTCGTCCTAGTCAAGCAGCGAATACTCGGAGGAAAGGGCGATCACGAGACAACTGCGAGCATTGCCGAGCCTTTGGCAGAGCCTTATGCTAAGGAGGACGCGTCAGATCTGCCGACGCGACGTGGCTCAGAGCGCATGCGTATGGATTTCATTTTAGGATGATGTCAACTACTACATAGTAAATATGAGCGATCTGTACCTGGTAAGTGCAGATATGTGAGAGCAATTAACTGAAGGATGCGTGATGTTGAGATAGCCTTGCCACATGACGAATTTACCTTCGATAGATACCGTCCACCTCTGCCGCTCAATTGGTTAACACACTTCAAGTTCGCGCGAACTTAAAGCCTTCTTGATCATATTGAGCGTCAAACCGTACATAAAGGTAAGTTCGGGCGTACCTAAGACAAGGTGCGTTAATAATATTCGCTTTTGTTTGTCGCCATAATTCAACACGGAAGGAGGGAACGGAGATGGACCCAAACGCACGCCACAGCCCAACCGCACTCCCTCACAATCGGAACGCCATGCTGCCAGTGAACTCGCTCCTGAGTTCTGCAGTCAAGACCATCGCCCAGGAAGAAGCTGTGCCAGTCGATTCCAAAGCACTGGCCAAGAAGCGCCGCATGCGCAAGATGCACAACACGCCCGGTGCTTCACTTGATGCGTTGGCGGGGTTTGTTCAAAAAGAGAGACGTCGCTCTGGTACTAGCAGAGGTTGGGGGAGATTTCGCTCAGTAGCCAAAGAGCGGTCAGTAGCCTTTAACCTGACGCTGGACATCCAGAAGATTCGCCAAGAGATCCAGGACCTGATCCTCGCGAGAGAGCTGCTCCAGGCTCGTGCTGTGCATCGCCGCCATGACCCCACGGGTTCGCTCATGAAGAAAGTTGAGACGTACTTCCAGGTGTTTGGCCAAGGGTACGTCGTTCCAGACCCTTCACGAAGCTTTGGTGTCACAGAACAGCAGCAGCGCTCGTTCCTTCTCGAAGTCGCTGACCATGAAGTCGATATTGGCAATGGGATGAAGGGCGTAGTAAACATGGGAGATCAACTCCAGATCTACGCTCAAATCATGCGCTGCATCGCGTTGTTCGTGACCCACGCCGAAGTCATCTTGAGTGATGATGCCGTGATGATCAAAACCACTGGTCGTATGAGGTTCCAGATCCTTCTTGAGACCATTCTCGGCATTTTCCCGCATGTTGTTGGCAACGATCGCATCTTGTCCAAGCTTGTGGGTCAAGTGATTGAACAGGACACGTCCGTTACGTTCTACTTCAACACGCGCGACAAACTTACAAAGTACGAGGTTGATTCGGACTTTACGAGCTCCTTCATGGACCTGCTGCAGGACCCGGCCGACGTGGATCTGCTGTTGGGACGCGCGCTGATCGCAGACAACTATCTACTAGGCGTTATCGACGAATGCGACGTTCAGGAAACAACCTTCGAGCCCCTGGAATTCGAGGGCGCTGGAAAAGATGCTGCGTATCTTGTTGAAAGACCAGATTTCGCTTCGGGGACTTCGAAATCGATGCCACACGTCGAGATCTCGGAGGAAGAACTTCAAGACCCATCGCCTGAGCCTGAAACCGTCACAAATGATCGATACCAATCGCCGCCCGAGATGAGCTTGTCGTTCATTTTGAGATGACGGCGGTCGACCGGAACCTCTTGTGGATTTCAACAGTGATTCCGTCCATATTCGTATTGGGTCTTATTGGCATCAACACACTTTCCACACTTGTTATCCCTGAGTTATTTGTTTTGCCAAAAAGTGAAAAGAGCTCATCTAACTCCTGTTAAAGTTCATCCCTCTTTTTACTGCAATAACAAAATGTTTTCCCACTTTTGGTAAAATACTCCTATTTGATGGCTGACTGTACTGTACGATGATTGAGGGCCAAATTTCGTAGAGTAATCAGGCTGAATGTGTTGTACTCCATCCAGCCTGTAACCTCCAATTGTTCGAAATTCCACGATTTTGGGTTCAGACAAACCGCTACACAATACTTCGAAGTAATAGAGTAATTTTATGGGAGTCAGTTTATCGCTGGCTAGCAAGCCACTGCGCTTTTCACTGTATGCATGCATCGTCTTGTTGTCCTCTGTTGAAGTTATAATGCTCAACTTTATGCCCCCTGGCGCACTATTTAGAGAGTCGTAATTACCCCTGTCAGAGCGAACTTCCGGAGGCGGTAAATAATAAGTGGTTGACAGAGAGTTTAAGTCATAGAAGCACCCTCACATTCTTCACTTCCCTTTCCTTCCCTTCCCTGTCGGATCTCCCCCTTCCTGGGGCTATCTACAGCAAAGTGTAATGATATGCGTATACAATACACCACGTATGATTTCTACCGTTTGACCTCGTATTTCCGTCGCAACATCCTCAAGATCATCGATGCTCAGTCATTAATGCCCCTTGGCTGTCTTCAGTAGATGACTTATTGGATTGTGGTTACCCGGAAATGTCGAAAAGATGTGAGCAGTGGAAAGATACGAACACCACTCAAAATTTTGGCATAAAAGATACTAAATGTGAAAACTGAGAGACTCCCTAATTTACGGTTAATTCCGGGCAGTCATATTTTATGTAGCCTTTCATCATGTTCAATCTAAATTGATATATATATAATATAATATTATTATACTGTCACACTTTGAAAAACGCGAATACTAATTTGATTTTTTCCTCTATGGGTTTCAACAGGTGGTTGTATCACCACTTTCCGACACTATTCCGGTATTGCACAGCTGAAAATAAGAGCCGATATGCTACCGGTATTTATACGATATTTTATAAAAAAGAAAATGCGTCAATCTCTCGGATGTAGGTCACACGGCAGTTCAGTCCATTCTCGACGAACGCTGGGTCCTAATTTTGGTCTGCTTCCAGATTGCGCGTCACCATTTTCCAGACTTTCCCTCACGTACACGAAAACGAGCTTGGCCGACATATACGTTCTATTTTGACGCCAAGGGCGTGTTCAGAAGATATAAATTGGAGCTAGGCCCGGTCGCCGCTATTTTTTAATCTGTTGTATGATGTAAAGGGCTCATAAAACTGACTTTGATCTTTGAGAACAGCATATTCAAGTGCCATTTTTGTTCAAGCTGTCCCCATCGCTTATCTCCAGGAAAATATACCGGTTTCCGAATTTTACCCGGCTTGGCTGTCAAATATCGGTATATCTCGAATCTTCCGCACATAAATATTGCGAACGGGTTGTTGGGTTGAATCGGGTCAGCACCATGGAGCAGCACTCAGCGCCAGCGGACGCCAGTGAGCAGCGAATGGTGCAGGTCCAGTCCCCTGTGGCTTCCAGAGAAGACTCGCACGCAAGGAACAGCAAGAGAGCTCGCAATAGGCGCCCGAGTGCTCCAAAGAAAGGCACAGGAGCCTCGACCGCAGGGCCGTCCCAGTCCATTCTCAAGGAGCGATCGGTGGCGTTCAATCTCCAGTTGGACGTCCAGAATGTAAAGCAGGAGATCCAGAACCTCATGATGACGCGGGACCTGCTGAATGCGCGGATCATTCGTCAGCGCCATGAGCCGTCCGGTTCGCTCGTGCTCAAGGTCAAGGCGTACTACGAGGCATTCCGGCTGGGCTGGGCGATTAAGGACAAAAGACGACGTTTTTCACGCACAGCTACAGAACAGCGCGACTTCATTGAGTACCTCTTCGATTACGACGTGTGGGTCGGCAACGGTCTTTTTGGCGTCGAGAACTTGGTCCAGCAGCATGAGATCTACTCGACGTTTTTCCGTATCGTTGAGTTGCGAATGCACTCGTTCACCATAATTGACACTGAGGACTTGGTTATTGTCAAGTCATCTTCTGTGCTACGCTTCCAGATCGTGCGTGCTACTATTACGGAGATCTTTCCGCACGTTTTGGGTCACGAGGACCTGGTGCGACGCCTTATTGGGAAGCAAGTGGACGCGCCGATTGCGCACACGTACTTCTTTGATGCCAAAGGCTCAGTTATTAGATTCGAGACCGAGCTGGACATGGTTTCTGCGTTCATGTCCCTCCTCAACGATCCAGCGGACGTCGCGATCTTGCTCGGAGATGCTTTGATGTACGAAAACAGTATGTTTGGACTGCAAGAATCCGCATCGTACCAGTTAAGCGACGCGGTTAATCCAGGAATGCGCATCGAGTACATTCTGGATTAAGCCCGTTAACTAAAGCAATACTGTAGAGCATAAGTTGACATCAGCTTCGATAGCCAAGCACTGAAATCCACAGTATGCCGAGGTTACATAGCTGAAATATAATGGCTCGCATTCGTAATAGAACACACGTTGATTACGCTTTGGGATCGACCCTATGCAGGTAGAAGCTCAACTAAGTATGTACGCTAGTCGCATGTCATGCGCGGGTCTGTCTGGCGATCCTGGTTGTACGTCTTGAGTATTTGTCGCAACTTGTCCCACTGGCTCGTCTTGCAGATGCAGTCCCAACATACTGTTCTCGTATATCAACGCTCCTTCCATCAATACTGCGAGGTCGACTGGGCTCTTTACTATGGCTGTGAATGCGCTGATGAGATCCAGTTCCACCTCGTGTCTCGTGACCAGGCCATCCGCATCAAAGTGCAGCGTCGATGGGAGCAGAGATCTCTCGATCGATCAAACGGTTTTCGTGTCCCAGGATGTGTGGAAAAATCTCCAGGATGGTAGGACGAACGACCTGGAAGCGCAGAACGGAAGACGCTTTGATCACGACCGAATCATCTGTGTCCATGATGTGGTACGCATGCGTGCGCATCTCAATGATCCGCATAAAGGTCGAATAGATCTCCATTTGCTGCGCTAGGTTCTTGACGCCGAAGAGGCCGTTGCCAACCCACACGTGCTCATCCGAAATGTAGTCCAGAAAATCCAATTGCTCTGGCGCTGACCGTGGAAACTTGCGTCTTCGATCGTTGATCGCCCAGTCCCGTCGAAACACCTCGTAGTACGCCTTCACTTTGAGCATGAGCGACCCCGAGGGCTCGTGGCGGTTACGCACGATACGCGTGTTCAGTAGATCTTGTGCGACCATGAGACTCTGGATCTCTTGTCTGATGGTCTGCACGTCCAGCATGAGGTTGAAAGCCACAGATCGCTCTTTGAGAACGGACTGAAAGGACCGGCTTTAGCGTGTTTTTTTTATCTTGAGCTCTTACCGCTAGCTCCAGATCTCGGCCTGAAGTTTGACTTGCTTCTAGGAACCACTGAAGACTGAGGCCGCACCTGGAGGTGTGTCAGCGTGGCGGCAGGAAGCGAGTTTCGTGACTGACTAGTGATCTGGTCCATCGTAATGCGTCTCTCCAGTCAAAAGGCTCAATGCGACGTCCGCTTTTCGATGCTGTCGATCAGAAAGTATACCGGTATATACCGATGAAGATCGGTATAAAACTCCGGAAATCACGTTATCGGAAATGACGAAAGGAGCTAGATATTGTCGCATGATTTGGGCTTTCCTAAGCATCAGCAGCTGAAGCATTTGCACTGACGCACCTGCTTCGCGAAGGATTGACAATGTAGCGAGAAAATCCCAATGAACTGACCAGCAAGGAGCAGACACATAGATACGTTTGGTTGCCAGATGCAACCATCGCGCGTAGTACAAAACTTCCCCACGTGTGTTGCCCAGAGACAACTCTTCTGCACATCCAGAGTGCTTAACTTTTGTGGCGCTGAGATTCGGAATAAACTCGTGCAATAACGTGTCAGCTCTGTTAACTGAATGTTTTAACTGGTTGTCTAAGGAGAAATAGACGGGGATGGGCAGTCTGATGAAACCGAACAATGGAGGTGTTCGAGCGCTCCAAGGCACCAAGAAAACGAATGCCAATCAAGGATCCAAGACATGTAAACACGTAACCATTGTCGCAATATTTAATCCCGGACTATAACAGCTACACGTTCTTTGCTGCTGGACACACAAAGCAATTATAATATACACTACAACCTACGTTCAGCATACGTTACTCGCATTTGGCGCGAATGGAGCGAGTCATGTCACGTCACCATAGCGAAGAGCGTTCGAAGACGATTTCTCCGTTTGCTCTGGTACGCAGAAACACTCGAGCACGGCCGCTTTAATAGTCCCGACCGACTTCTACGAGTTGCATAGAGCGAGGACAATACTGTAGCGCTGGCTCGTGGGCAACTGGCCTTCAACCTTTTCTTCGGATCTTTTCCATTAACGCAAAACAGCAAAAACAGAATATAGTAGTTTTCCAATTCCGAGCGCCTTCCTTCGGGCCGTTGAGCAATACAAACGCTACTGCTACTACTTGAAGCCAGGGTCGCCGTCACACGTCACAGATTTACTTCTTCTTGTTCTTCTTGCTGGCAGCGGGCGCAGCAGGAGTGGACGGCTTCTTAGAAGAGGTCGCGATGCTGCGCGAGATGTTGCGGTTGAGCTTCGAGCGCTTCTTAGCGCAGGCGCCGCAGCAGTAGCCGAGCGTCAGCACGTAGAAAATCGTGGAGATGACCCAGAACACGATGCGCAGCACGAGGCGGATCTGCACCAGCAGCAGAGGCACAGCCACGGCAATCAGCACGGCATCGATGATTTTCTGCGAGTACGGCGCCACATTCTCGTTCTGCTGCAGCAGCACAATGGCTTCTTCGCGGGCTGACTTGGCGCGACGCAGGCCTTCGTGCGAGAAATCAATGGCCTTGGCCTTGGCCTTGGCAACCTCTTCCTGCACGATCGGCAAAAACTTCTTCACGTGCGGGTCCGCAGCCTCACGGACGTTCGAGAGGATCGGGTCGACCGTGGCAGCCAGGTTCTCAGCGTATAACTTCTCGGTCGTGCTCTTGATCGTCTGTGTGGTCGAGTCCAGAGTCTTGAGCACCTGGTTAATGCTACCAGAGCTCTGATCCGCCTGCTCACGGAGGAGCTCCACGGTCGTGCCAGCAAGCACAACACCTTCGTCGTAGTACGACGACAGCAGCGCCGACAGCGACACCTCGACGTTCGAGTTCTCAAGCTCGTGGCGCAGCGCTTCGTTCTTCTTGCGCGATTGTTGCACGTCCTGCTCCAGCGAGCGCACCTGCTTAGCGAGCTTGGCAAGCTCGGCCTTCGCATCCGCAATCTCGCTGTCGCGCTTCGCCGAAGAAGTCTTTTCGGCTGCAAGCAAACCGTCGAGGGCCTTGACCTGGGCCTGCGCAGTCTCGAGCTTGGCTTCGAGTACGCCAATAGTCTTGTCCGAGTCCACCTTGGCATTGCGCAGAAGAGCCGCCGTGGCGTGGTGGTTCTCCTTCTCCTTGGTGAACTGCGCCTCAAGCGCGGCCTTCTCCGTGGCCCATTGCGCCGTGGCTTCCTTCAGTTGCACAAGCTGGGCCTGCTCCAGCGCCGCAACCTGCGACTCGAGCGCAGTCACCACTGACGGCTCCACGCACGTCTGCTGGGGCTCACTCTGAGCCTGTGCTACCGTGGCGCACACGGCCACAAGCGCCAGCGCCTTCACGTAGAATGCCACGCGCACCATCTCGTCTTTCAAAGTGAGGTGGCAAATGAGGGGCGGCCTTCTTGACACGTGGTTTATCTCAAAGATACAGTCTTCAGAAGTAAAAAACACGCAAAACTCAGCTTCCATACAAATACCAAGTTGAATTCGTTTGTTGAGATACCAATGCTTTTTTTGCGTATTCGATATCAGAGGGATTTTCATTTATAACGAAATCAAATCAGATCTTCATGAGCATTGCAGAGATCAGGAGCATGACTCAGGCCGAGGGCTTCGTCGTGAGTAGCTGCGTCTCCATGTGGACGTGGATGTCACTATTACTGAGAGGAACCACCTCTGCTCCATGCCCGCTACTGCGACGCAAGCAAACGTTAGAGTATATCGATTGGCTTGTGCTGCGAGTACACGTACATGGACGACGGGCCTGCAGTCTCATGCAGAGACACGAGCGACTGCAGATACGCCTTGGGCTTAAGAAATGAGGTCGTGCCCAAAATGATATCGCGCTTCTCTGCGGCTCGAACTTCGTAGACGCTTCGCAGCTGAGATTGAAAACGTCACTGTCAACAACACACAGCAGTCGACAGAGTCCCAGTGCTTGCAATACCTCCGCATACGTGGCCCCGCCAGCAAGGAAGACCAGCATCTTCTCTCCAGAGAAGCTGTCTTTGTCCTGTTTAAATCAAGCATCGTGGTGAGTTCGCGCTCTACCGCCCCATAGTCCAAATTCAACGTCATACCGACGAGCTGTCCGGCTTGCCTGGCTTAGCGACGGGTTTCCTGTTCACAAAGACGCGGTCAAAGCCATAGAAAACTGAAGGTTGGCAACAAATAATCATACTTCCGCAGCGAGACTGGCACGACTTTCTTTTTGGCCTCATCCTTGGTGGCGCCGTTGAACTGAGCTGGAGGCGCAAACACGTACGGATATTCCTCTTCATCCAACGTTTTCTTGAGTGCCTTCTCCAGAAGTGTCTTGAGCTTAGGATCCGATCGCGCATTTGAATACTCTGAAGCTGTTGCTCGTTTCCCTGCCTCCTTTACCTCTTCTGTTGACAAGAGATTCACAGAGTGCTGCTTGTAGATGGACGACCCTCCAAGATGCCGCAGATTCTCGATAGCGGTGTCATACTTCGATGGTAAATTGGCCGTCTGCACGAACTTCTTCTTGTCGGGTTCCTTCATATCCTGTGTCAGAATGAATACTGCCACGACTCGGAATTTATCCTCTTCTGTCAGACGCGGATCCTTGAACAAATCCTCGAGCTGCTTCGAGAGGTTTGCGTGCTTGATCTTCTTGCCTGAATCGTCTACGCCCGTGACCATCGTCTGCTCTGCATTTGAGGCATCCAAAAGACTGGTCTTGGTGAACACTTCCATGGCTTTCCCAGCCAGAAACAAGTGCTGCGATAGTTTTCCCAGCATCTCACGATACTCTGGCAGCTCACGCAGCGCAGCAGCCATGGAGTGCAGGTCGGTGCTCTTGCCTCGCCCGAGCGAAGAGCCTGCACTTGACGCAGATAAAGCCGCCATGCGCTTGCCAATCTCTTCGCTCACTTTCGCGATATGCGTGTGCCGGAACTCCACCCAGAGCTTGTCGTTCTCATTTAGAAAGGCCGTCTTGTTGACAGTACCGGCATTGGTCTCGGCAGGGTACGTGATCTGTTCCTCTTGTACGTCTAGTAGATCGTAGACCATGGCTTGGAACGTGCTTTCGTGCAGCAGAGGAGCCACTGCATCCTGACTGCGATCCACAAGCAGCAACGTGCCGCGATTCATTGCATACACGAAAGTGTCATTCTTGGCCACAAACTCGTTCATCTTCTGTTGGAAAAGCTGCGCGAGTTGCTGCATGCGTGGCTGGTCAGCCTTGTAGCGAACAAACGGATACTCCTCTAGCGTAGCGCATACTGAGACCAATTTCTCACTGATTCGCGTCAGTAGCTGTAGCTGCTCGTCGCCTTTCTTCATGGGCGAGTAGAGTTGGTGGAAGGCAGAAGCCATGTCAAACGAGATAGCGCATTTTTCCAGCGCCAAGAAGTCCACATGAACTTCCTGCAACGCCTTAAGCCTCTGCACGACCTCGGGCATGTTCTTGAGCTCTTCTACCACCGCATTGTCTGCATGGTGCACGAAGTACAGGTAGATGTCGGCGTACTTTGGCTTCTCCGGATTAGTAAAGTCCTGCGCCAGCTTGCACATGTTGGCCACCGTGGGCTCAAGAAAATAGATGACGTTCATCTCTGGGAAAGGCTGGCGCGCGAGTTCCAGACGCTCGATGATGGACACGCCGCAGTCCGTGAGGTCGCTCATGCGCACGGCGTAACTCAGGATGCGCGTGGTGAAGTCGTCCACAACCAACACGACCCAGCCGTGCGTGAGTTGCGTCACATGACGCACCATCTTGACCAGGATCTTGTCTTGCACGATCTTGCGCAGGTTCACATCGTGCGATTGCGCTACGCTCGTCGCTATCTCACTCATGATCTGCCTACCTAATGCTCACGAAAGGTCGTCGTTTCAAGCACCAGGACGTCGTCCTGCCCGTGTCATCTCGCCCACTTGCTCACACGTCACAGAAAGAGACCACGCACTTAATGAAATAGGGTACAATGTATCATACGAACTTAGCCGTTTTGGCGGGAATCCCATCGCGCGCGCCCATTTGCTGATCAAGTCCCCGAGACGCCATGCTGAATGTGGGCAACCAGCGCCGCGAGCAACAGGAGCGCCATGCCGGCAGTAGCAGCTCCATGCTGTCAATGTACAACGAAGCACCGCTGATTGAGGTCTCGCTTGAGGAGTTCGAGGAGTTCGCCATCGACCGGCTGCATGGTAGGACGAAGTATGATCGTCCTGGTGGCTGACAATGGCTGAGTGGGCGTTATGGTGTCAGTGTTGAAGGCGGTTGAAGACTTCCGCTTGCGCAGCGTGCAGCTCAAGGACCGCGGAGAAAGACTCGAGAAGACGCTAAACAAGCACATGCCGCTGCGCATGGGCGGACCTGCGCACACCAGACGTGCCGAGTCGGATGCAGTACGTGGCTAGCCTAAATTCACTGCTCTAGCCATCTTAGCTCATCGCGTGACTGTGGATACTTGCGTACTGTAGATGAAGGACGTGCTTTCGCATTTCTTTCTGCGCATGGCGTTCTGTCAGACAGAAGAGTTGCGTCGCTGGTTCCTGTCGCAAGAGAGCACGCTCTTCCGGTGCGAACTGATTGCGATAGCACCACAACGAGAACGCCCACTCACTCACGCTGTGCTCACTAGATACCGACTGGACAAGATGACTCGTGATGAGAAGCTCCACTTCATGAAGCTCAATGGGCTTGCTTACCAAGAGGTGGAGCTGACGAAGTCTGCTTAGGTATCAATCGCTTGAAGGACTCACTTTATTTGCTTGCAAACCAGGCCACGCCCAAGGAGATCGAACAGCGATTAAGCAAGCTCAAGGCTGTGCGAGATGCGTGGACCTCGGACATCAAAGAGAAGCTGCAGCCGTTGCCAGCCTTTTTCAAAGTGCCCTTCACAGAAGCAGTGGACCTCGTGGGCACGCGCAAGGTGTATCTCGAGGCCGGTGTCGCCTACGTTCCCTTCGACCACGTCGTGTCCATTCTGTACTCCGCCTTTCGCACCAATGTGAGTTTTTATCGCTGTAGCTAGCTTAACAGATCCACTCGGATTCTACTGCTCCCATGATCTTATAGCTCTCCAAGCAACTCGCATCAGCCTTCCGCAAATACAATCGATCGCTCATCAGCAAGGACGACCGACTCGCCCCCGTGCTCTCCAACCTCGCAAAGCACCATATCGACTCGGACTACTCTGTCCAGATGGCCCCCACATCTTCTGAGAATCGCGTGACGCCGGACATGATCGATGGCCTCGCGAAAACGTCCATGCCGCTGTGCATGCGCTCTCTGCACAAGGCGCTTCGTATCAACCACCACATGAAGTTTGCAGGGCGCCAAGTGTACGGGCTCTTTCTCAAGGGCTGCGGCTTGCAGCTGGACGACGCTATCGCGTTCTGGCGCCAGGAATTCTGCAAGAAAATGTCTGTGGACGACTTCAACAAGAAATACGCGTACAACATTCGCCACAACTACGGCAAAGAAGGCAAGCGCAAGGACTACGTGCCGTACAACTGCATGCGCATCATCACGGGCGAGCCGCCCAAGGCTGGCGAGTATCATGGCTGTCCGTTCCGTCATTTCGAGGAGGAACACCTGCGGAAGGCTCTGCAAGGAATAGCAGAAGTTGACAAGCAGGACATCATGAACCTTGTGAGTGCTCGTCATTACCAGATCGCTTGCAAGAAACACTTCGAAGTCACGCATGCAGGCCACGATGGCGACGTCATGATCAACCATCCCAACGCGTACTTCGACGAAAGCCGCAAGTATTACGCCGCCAAGAACACGGGCGTCGACGTTCCCAGCGCTTAAGAGCAGCCAAAGGCGCTCGCCAAGTAGATATAAACGCCAATTAAAAGCTGTGTATAGTTTTTTTACAGTGTGGCGCCACAGGAATGGCCTTTTCAACTTCCATTTCTGCCGCGTTCCAGCCCCACGAAGAATAGTTTCTCATTGAGAGTCAGCACCCTTCGAGCTCCTGCACGGGCGTGTCTGCGTTGACCACTTCGCGCATGTATTTGCGAATAGCGATATCAGCGAAAGAGCGGAGAATTACCTAGGGAACGCCAGTAGAACGTGAGCTTTCTAGCTGAAGTGCTGGCAACGCAACTTACCAGACGAAAGAGTCGACGGTCTGACCGAAAGCTCTGCACATTGGCTTCGCTTTTGGCCTGCTCCGCCTCGGCTTTGTTGGTCTCGCTCGGATCTCGAGCTGCTCAGGCAGGAGTTCAGTTCTGTGAGCTGACAGGAGAGTACACTGAGATCAAGAGAAGCACTTACTGGTGCGCACAGGTAAGAGTCTTGGTCCTCCAAGCACCTGCAGCATCTCGAAGAAGTTGGCAGCGCCTTCTGACGAGTTGAGGTACTTCTTATCCATCACGAAGCATCCGCGTTGATACTAAAGGAACGAGGTCAGCCATGGCGTCATGGGCTTGACTACCAAGTTGCTGTACCTGGACTTGCTTCTCAAAGTACAATTCTGCACTGATGCGTCCGTCAGAGTAGCCAGTCTCTTGGAAATGCTTCACTTGCGTCATGATCGCAATCAGCAGCTAAGAACACACGTCACTAGGGCTTATGGCGCAGCAACAGATCAATGCGAGCGCTTACGATCTCGTAGGAGCCTTTAACTTTGGCCACCACGCGGAAGTAGTTCATGACATCGTCATCCGCCAGCTGGAACACTCTGAACACCCAATGCAACGTCAGTGTCTGCAATTCTTTGCGTGCACTTCTCCATTCACCACGTTACCTGGCCTTGCCAGTCTCATCCAGTCGCTTCCACCACTCCATGAAGCCCTTCAAGTGGTCGTCAGTGAACTCTTTGTACTTCTTCATGTCGCTCTTCATGGCCACGCGAAGCCGTGCGCGTTCCGCCAGGATCTCGCTGTGGATGAACGGCGGCCATGGAGACAGCGACTCCTTCTTCTCGTCATCCGTTTCTATCCAAACGAGGCTTTAGATCCCCATTGAGCCAAGTCAGAGCCTATGGTCCCCACCCCAATCGGAGCACATTTCCGCAAACGAGGCCAAGTTCATGATCGAATGCGTCAGTCCGCAGCAGCTGCAGCCGCCCTACAGAGACCAGTATCAGTCGCAGGAGGGAACGAGGCTGGACGCTGGGGCCTCACCTGGCTCACGTACTCGAACATGGTGCGGTCCACGACCCACGTGTCCTCGTACTTGCGCATCTCTGGGCTCTGTCTCCGAAGCGCGAGTGGACTCTGCTCATGGACCTCATGTAACTTCCGAAAAATAGAACGAAACATCCATAGCTGCTGTTGCCAGTGCGCAACATTCGCGCAACATGCATCCACTGCTGCTTTTCTGACGCACGTTAATCGGGATCATGGGACGTGAGAAGGACACAGGTGGTCCGACGCAGGCACAGGATGCGAAGGCCATAGAGAATGCAACTGACGGCTCGTGGCGCGAGGACGCAGGAGCGGTCGTGACGCAGACGCAGCAGGCCATCGACGCTAACCTCGCGCTATTCCGCGTCGGATGCGTGCTCACGATGGTCAGCTCGGTCGCAGCCGGCGTCAAGCTCAGCGGCGTGGTACATCATTGGTAAATGCTCAGGGGTCGTAGGCAATGTATTAACTGTGTATCATGGCTCTAGTTCCGTCGGTTTGACCACGTGAACGACATCCCGTCCTGGTACTTCACGCAACACAAGAAGCTGCGCGTGCGGCTGCTGCGGCAGTCCACGCAGGACCCAAGCGTGTTCTACGTCTACCACACGCCCTTTTGGCGCCGCGCTGTGCTGCAAGACTCGATGCCCAAGGACGAGCTGTTCACAGACGAGTCTCGACTGATCGCAGTGCGAGTCTTTGGCGTCCAAGTGGACAAGTGCTCGCAAGAGTGGATCTGGGCCAACTTTGTCAGCTCGCATCGCTACATGACTGTCCAATTGCTGCATCGGTGCGCTTGGCTTTGCGTGTGGTCTTTGAGACGCTGACGATGACGTGATCGTGCTGTATTGTAGACTGACAGTCGGGACAGGGGAGAATGCTGATGCCATCGCCACATGCAACGTCTCATTGCGAAGAGTACGCTCTCCTGGGCTATGAATATCGCCATGAGTAGTCAGTCAGTCACCTGATGATGTCTCTTGCTTGCCCGTCTTAGGCTCCATTCACGCAGGACTTTGCCCAAGAGATTGTCTCTCGAGGCTGCGGCGAGTGCCTCCACGAGAGCATGGACAAATATGCCGACAGCACGTACGCTTCCTACTGCTAAGAAGGGGGAGATGAGAGCCCTGCTAACGCATCTGCTTCACAGTCCTGACCATCTAGACTCTCTGAAAGCGCGGCTGGACAAGCTGGAAACATGCCAACGCCATGCACAAGTGATGCAGTACGGCATCTGGAAAGACTGGCAAGACGCAGATCTGTCAACGCGAGTCGTCTCTGCAGGCAAACGCGCGACAGCGAAAGGCTTACAGAAGATCATGACCTCAATAAGACACTAATGAACGTACAGACGCAATCGTTACACATGTTATGGCTTGACTACTCTCCCAAGCAAAACACAATGCGAGACGGAGACGTGGAAGCGTCGACGCGGCCACACTGCAGCGTAGGCGAGTACTTAGCTTCAAGCGGCCGACTCTGTGAGAGATGTCCAGCCATTTTATCCGTAGCACTTGATGTCGATGTCGCATCCTTTGTCAGCGCACTGGCCGCCCTTCTCCAGGTACTTCTGGTGGTACTCTTCGGCGTCCCAGAAAACGGTTGCTTCTTCAATCTCAGTCACAATCGGCTTGTTGAGTGTGGCTTGGTGCGCCTCCTTTGAGGCCAGCGCCTGCTTCTTCTGCTCTTCGTTGTGGAAGTAGATGCCGGAGCGGTACTGCGTGCCGACGTCGCCCTTCTGACGGTTCAGAGTCGTGGGGTCATGGATCGACCAGAACTTCTTGAGCAGCTGGTCGTACGAGATCTCGCTTTCGTCGTACACGATCTTGATGGCCTCAGCGTGGCCGGTCTTGCCCGAGCACACCTGGCGGTACGTCGGGTTCTCCTGGTGGCCCTGCGCGTAGCCGACTGTGGTCTCGAGCACACCGAACTCGCGCTGGAAGGCGAGCTGCACGCCCCAGAAGCAGCCGGCGGCGAAGGTGGCCACGCTAGTCTTGGCTTCGTGCTGGGTCTGGTTGTCGGCCATGGTCGAGAAAGGGCTGGAGATGTGGGTCTTGGAGGCACAGCACGATCGCAAATGATGGTGGACTCGGCGCAGCAGCATTCGGCGACGGTCGCTTTCTGTGGCTTCCCAAATCCTCTGCCGTGAACAAGGTTTTTTACACACACATCCGCGCAAGGGTTCAAGTATATCAGTAAAAAAACCTTATGGTGGATAACATAATACAGTACGTCTGCAGCCAATCAGAGAAATTGAATTATGTTTGTTTGTCGAATAAAAGGTTTTGATTGGTGGAAGAATTGATTGTCTAAACTCAACCAATCAGAGAGCAGAGAAGCCTATCTTTTAATGATTACGTCATTGGGTGACTTTTGGAGGCCATTCAGCTGAGTGGGGGAGAGGCCGTGGGCAGCAACTCGAGCTTCTGGCCGATGCAGGTCATGGAGAAGATCGGGCACAGTCGTTTGGCCTGGATGTCGCGGTAGGCTACGCCCAAATACGCTCCGTTGCGGTAGAAGCTCAGCCTGCCGTAGGTCATATCCAGCAGCACGCCCATGACGTCTCCGTCCTGACACGGCTCCGTGTAGTAGTCGATCATCTCGTGGAACTTGTGCCCCGTGGCGCATGAGATGCCCCAGAAGATGCTGCGGTTCAGCATGCTGCCATTCAGCGCCACGTCGGCAATTGCAACACCCAGGAACACGCCCTCGCCACCTCTTGCGCTTTGCAGAACAACTTCCCAGTACTTGACGCCGTTCGAGATCTCCAAAGTGCCGAGAACGGAGCCAAAGCCCTTGGCCACTTGGATCGCCAGCGTATTGTTCTCGTGCAGCAGCGTGTACATCGAACACTTCTTGCTATCGAAACGTGGGAGCGGTGTCTGCAGCACGAGAATCGGATGGTTTGGCCCTGCACCGACTGTGGACTCGCCGATCTTCTTGTCGGGCGCGATCTCGTGCTTGCTGAACGCATCCGTCTGTACCAAATTCAAGGCCACGTCGTCCCCAAGGTTGAGCTTCTTCTTCACAGCCTCGATCACAGCGGTCCCCAGCGTATTCAGCTCAAGCGTCAGCGTGAATTTAATGCGTTCGACTTTTGTCAGCGCGTAGAATGTGAACACGGGCGTGGAGGTCACGAGGTGACTGTGCACGTACGCGTGGCCCCACGGGAATTTGACGCGCGTGAACTCTGCAGCACCGGCTTCGTCGGGCGTGAGTGGATGATCCTCCTGCTGCTCTTGTCGACGCTGGCTCTCGGCGTCTGCCTCCAGAGCTCCATAGCCGTAGGGCGTGAATACAGGCGACGGGCGTTGGCACTCGCTCGTCTGCACCATCGTGGCTTCAGAAAAAATGGCCGCAAGGAAACGAAAGAAAGCGGCAAGCTCGTACTTTGCTGAACAACCACAGTACATATTTCACTTCAATGAATATATTGTCTAATTTTTCGGACAAATTAATTAGAAAATGCATTTGAACTTACCCTGACAATTGATACAAAGGATTTGTATCCGGATTTTCCTAGACATCGCAAATGTGAAATTTTTACGGATAAATTTCCACCAACGGTCGGATCCGCAACCGGTTGAAGAAGGGAAATTTACCAATTAATTGCGGACTCATGGGCGGCGTGTGCTGCCGCAGCCAGCCAGGCACGCTGGACGATGACGTGCTGCGGATGGATCTTAGCGGCGACCACATCATCACCAGCGGCGACGTGCTGCTCTTGGAGATGACGCTGACCGCCGCAGCGGAGGCGGAGGCTCCTGTCGCGCACCGCTCGCTGGCCAACTACGTGTCGTTCCCGTTCCCCTTTGTCAAGAACAAGATGTCGTCCAAGGACCGACGGAGACTCATTCACGCAGCCACCAATGACGTAACAGCAATCGACAAGCCAGCAGATCCCGTGGTTGTCGGCG
The DNA here is from genome assembly GCA_023335875.1 of Elongisporangium prolatum. Lineage (NCBI taxonomy): Eukaryota > Oomycota > Peronosporomycetes > Pythiales > Pythiaceae > Elongisporangium > Elongisporangium prolatum. The sequence goes on along the minus strand of JAADVW010000059.1, from coordinate 16,281 downwards.
ACTACCTGCAGCAGACGCCGCTGGGCACGTATGCACCAAGAACGCTCGTGGAATGCTGTTTGCGCGCGATATCGAGTCAATTGCTTAATGCGAGAGGAGAAACGCGTCGGGAACCACTGCGTCTGCCTACAGAGTTGGCAGCAGCATTGATGCAGTGGCTGAAAGTGCATCACGCTTTGAAGAAGGAGCAGTTTCAAGTCCTGGCGCCGTGTCTGGTCCATTCCTGGTGCCTGCAAGGGCTCTTGGACGTCGACGACTCGTGGTTCCACGACATTCCAAACGCTCCGTGGCAGTACTTAATGGGTCTCGATCTGTCTGGTTGTGCTGAGCTGCAGTATTTTGCAGCAGACTCAAAGCCGGAAACGATCCAGCTGCCGAATCTCACCATTGTGTCCTTCCAAGGCTGCGAGAAATTGCACCCACGCGTATTAGCGATGCTCAAGGGCTCGAGCAAGTTGACTGCACTCAACTTGGCTGGATGCAGGCTGATCACTGATCATAGTTTGCACGCGTTGGAGCACCATACTTGCTTGACTCGACTCGATCTGGTTAGTATTGTTTGTACCAGTGAAAAGGTGGGCGATGGAAGCTGATATTCATTCATGCGTTGTCTTAGACTGGATGCCGGCAGCTGACCGATGCAGGAATCAAGTCTCTCTTTCGATTGCATCAGCTAGAACGTCTCAGTGTGAAGCAGTGCGGGAAGCTCACAGACGAAGTGTTTGAAGATTTTGCAGTATCGCATCCAAGACTACAGGTTCTCGATGCCGCCTACTGTCGCTTAAGGTATGACTTCCAACATACTGTGTAAGCAACGGTGTGTTCGCTTACGCTCTATTATACTCGTAGTGACCAAGCGCTGGAGTACATTGGTCGCATGGTTCGCTTAGAAACGTTGGTGATTCGAGGATGCAAACAAATTCAGAACGAGGGCATGGTGCATTTGATTCCGCTTCGGAAGTTGTCCTACTTTGATGCGCGGCATTGTGAAGCGATTCACTCGATCCCATCGGAATGGGCGAGCATTCGAGTATTACTGCTTACGCGCACTGCGTTTGCAGAATCGGATACGGCCGCTCTGCAACAATTCACGATCGCTCAGGAGCTTGATATTCGAGGCTGCCGAATCCTCAGAAGGTACGCTAGTATGCAGTTGCGAATATGTGCCAGACACTAACAAATTCTTTTAAACGAACAGAGGATTCGAATTTATCAGTCGTATGAGCAAGCTTGAGCGGCTGGTTTTAGCTGAAACTGCGCTTACTGATGCAGGTCTGCTGCAGATTTGCAAGCATTTGCCAGGCCTCAAAGCATTGAACATATCCCACACGGAGATCACTGATGCTGGTACGGAAGGTCTCTCTCAACTCAAGGAGCTACGAATCCTTCACATGGACACGTCAGGTATCACCAACCGAGCGTTGGCGAATCTGACGTTTCTGCCGATGCTGGAGCGACTGGATTTATTCGGAGCAAGGTGTGTGCCTAAAAGTTCTGCTCCGTGCGATGCGTGTTCTGATTGTTTTGTGTCTCTAGCATTACGGATAATGGCCTTCTGCATCTCGTGCCAATGCGAAGACTGAAAGAGCTGATTGTTTGCAGTGGCAACATCAGCGACCGTGGCGTTGAACTGATCTCAAAGATCAGCACATTGGTGTCCCTCAATTTAAGTCAAAACAGGTAACTAACTGAATTTTGGCACCTAAGGCTGAATATGCTTGACGCTCAACGTTTTTGGATAGAAATATTCGATCGAAGGCGCTCTTTTTCATCCGAGCGCTAACTGAACTTCGCTCGCTGAACATATCAAATACAAACGTGACGGCGTTGTCGCTACGCCATCTCTACCGTAAGTGATGTCATGTATTGATACCTGGTTTTGTTGATCGATGACCGCTGACTTTTGAAGTTTATGGGTATTTAGCTTTACGAAATCTAGAAACACTCTCTGTGTATGGCTGTGCATTAACGTCACGGCATGTTAGCGTGTTGAGAGGTTTGAGCCTATGATCATACACTTGTTTATTTCTTGAACTCACAATTCTTCAATGCGAATTTGTAGAAATTCTGCCGGAACTGAAGTTTCTGCGTTGCTCGTGATGTTTATAGCCTTAAGTAGTGTTGGCATTGGGCCTGTAGTGTGCAGTATATCCGTTGTTGTCCATGCAATTGTCTTCCAGGTCCATGATTCTTTCGTTCCGGTCGTTTCAAGCAAGTTTCCTATTCTTTATTTAGTCCATCAACCAGTTTAATTGCTTAAGACACTTCTTCAGTCTCGAGTTGGCGGGTTTTCACGGTTTAAGATGCAGTCGCGGCACGAGAATGCGCTCAAGCGCTTGGAGCAGGATTATGACAACCGGATGGAAGAGCAGGTCGATGATCTACGAGACAAGATGCGTCTCTTGCGTGAGTCTGTGCATGTATCTATCTCATGCAGTCGCATTGATCTAATTCATTGTTTTTCGCTGCAGAGGTTGATCGTAAGAGCAACATCGATCTTCTAGAAGCCAGCAAGCAGACAAACAAAACATTTATCCGACAGCTCAAGAACGACAATCGTGACCTCCGCAAACAATTAGCTGACGTCAAACGCGTCGGCACTGGGAGTGCCGCTGGCAATCAGGTGCTGACTGCTCCTGGCGGATCGGCCTTGGGGGAAGTGAATGAAGAGCTCTCGCAGGCTCTGTTACAGCTGAACAAGGCACGCAAGCTTCATGATGAGATGCGCCATCGCGTGCAGTCACAAACGTCGCTGCTGGAGGAACTGAAAGACGAGGTGAAGGACCTGGAGCTGGAATCCAAGAAGCCAAGCTTGGAAGATACACCAGAGACAAGGAAGATCCGCATGCTCGAGAATCGGCTGGACAAAGCCATGATCAAATACAATGAAGCGCAGAGCATCCGAAAGACGTATGAGCAAATCGTGAAGCGGCTGAAAGAAGAGCGCATTGGATTCGACAACCAACTCGCAGCGATTGAGCGTGCTTTGGGGGCCAAAGAGCACGACTACGAGGAGCTTGTGCTGCTTTCAGCTGATGCCACTCACGCTCGTGAGATGATTCTTCAGGAGCTTGAAAAGGCTCGCGGTCAGTACGAAGACGAGCGCCGTCAACGCGAGAAAGAGCTGCGTGAGAAGCAGCAGTACGTCAAGATTCGCTTGGAAATGAGCAACCGACTGGATAAGCGCGAGCGCCACAAGTCGGATGTGATCTCAAAGGAGTCGGGCGATCTCAGCACTGAAGAAGAGAAGCATCTCAAGGCGTCATTGGCCATGACAGTGATGCAGCAAGGCATGGCAGTGGAGGAAAAGAAGGAACACCGCAGCAAGATCGACATCTTTGAGAGCGCATTCCGCAAGATCAAAGAGGCCACGGGCGTTAGTGATGTGAACGAGGTCATCCAGAAGATCACGAGTCAGGAGAGTACGACGGACAATCTGATCAATTTGTCCAAAGAGAACCAGACCCGGTTCGAGACTCTACAGGCAGAGCATACACGTTTAAAGGCTCGCGTGGAGGAGCTCAAGTACAGCGGATCTGGCGGAGGCCACCGTCGCAAGATGGTCGACGACCATGAGCAGAATCTGGTGCTTGCAAACGCCAAGCTAGAGCGCGCCAAGCTCAAGTACGAGCGGTTGGCCAAGGTGTTAATTGCCGTGAAGGCTGGCGTCGAGCATTTGGTCGACAAGCTTGAGTCAATTCGCGATGACGACCAAGTCGTGATCGTGACGGACGACACGATCGTAGACGCGTTGCAAGAGTGCGAAATGACGTTCATGCGTGTGTTGAACCAGATCAAGGCAGCGTCCGTCGGCTCTGGTGGAGGAGCGAGCACTAGTGCTCAAATGGCAGCGTCGGCTCTGGCCAGGAAGAAGGACAATGCACCAGCATTGGTTCGCATGAGCTCTGTTAGCATTCCAACGGTCGTGCCGGACGTCTCGGACGCCGACATGCTGCTTTCTCGTCCCTACAATCAGCGTGTGGCTCTGCCTGGCGACGGCCTCACGGGCGAAGAGCTCGAGCGCGACGAGATGGGCATGAACGGCATGCAGCTCGACGATCCAGAGGAGGCACTCAGTCGCGATCGCGTGAAGCGCGCGTCGTCGCAGGTGATCCAGGCGCAGGACAAGAAGAAGAAGTACGTGACAAAGAAGAAGATGAAGGACAATCTCAACGACTCGTCCGACGAGGACGCGGGCTTTGCTCCGAGATCCGTGTCGCCAAAGAAGAGGAACTGAGAGGAACAATGAAAATGCTGCTCATCCTGTTGGTTCGTTTAGTTTGCATCCAGCAGCAGCAGCTCTGGCTTAGAAGCTGAAGTGCATGTTGGGCGTAAAGCCCAGTTCTTCGAGCGCAGGCAGCACAGCGAACTTGAGCATCGGCGGCGGGCCGCACATGAATATCTGCGTGTCCGGGCCGGCCTCGGGCATGTGCTCCTTGATCATGGCGGCGTTCACAAAGCCGACCGAGTACTTCCAGTCGTCGCTGGCTCGGTCCAGTGTGTACCACACGTGTACGTTGTCGTGGTTCTTGACCATGACATCGATCTCGTCGCGGCAGAGAATGTCCTGCTCGGTCTGGTTGGCGAACAGGATGAAGAACTCGGTCTTGTCGCTAGAGAGAAGAGGTCAATCAGTCAATCAGCTCGTCATGAAGCCATGAGCCCAACGTACTCCTTGTTCTGCAGAGCGCGGCGGATGACCTGCAGCATGGGCGTGATGCCCGTTCCGCCGGCGATCATGCCGATCTTCTTGGCTACGCGCACTTCCGGCGCCGGGTCGCGCACGCGGTGCTTTATGTGGATCTCGCCCTTGCCCATGTACGAGAGCTTGCCCTTGGGGCCCGAGACCTCGATGGTGTCGCCGATCTTCAAGCTCTCGAGGTATTGTGACATCTTGCCGCCCTCGGGGAACTTGGGGTGCACGTCCTTAAAGTAGACCTTGATCACGAGGTCCACGTAGCCCAGCGTGTCGTCTGAGCTCACGGGCGTGTACGCGCGCATCACGAGCTTGCCGTCCGGGTCTGTGTAGCGTAGTGAGATATGCTGGCCCACGGGCAGACCCAGCGCATGCTTGTCGCTCGGCAAGCCGAAGCGGAAGCGGCGCGTGTCGTGCGACAGCGACTCCTTTTCGATCAGCGGCAGGTGCACTGTCGGCGCAGTGCTGCCGTCGACCGGCGCCGGCTTGAGTGTCACGAGCGCCTGCGAGCGGGGCTTGAGCACACGCGAGGCCAGCAGCAGCAGCGTCGTGGCCACCACGAGCGCCACACCGAGTACGACCGTGGGGTCCAGTGACGAGGAGAAGAGTGCGTCCATGGCTTGGCTGATCTTTGTGTGGCCAGACGGCGAGTGATGATGTCACTCGCAATGACACGCGAAAGCGATGGATAGTGCCCTCGCTCAGGAAGGCACTCAAGCGAGGGAAACCTACGAATAGTGGTCACTCTAGCGAGGGAGAGGGAGGGAATGACGACTTGAGCATCAGCATTGGACCAGGAACAAGCATGAGTGCGCGATCGCAGGTGCTGAGCGGCTATCGTCGCCTGATCCGCGCTAGCCAGCACGCGTTCCGCGGAGACGCGTTCGCACTGCAACAGGCGCGTCTGGCGCTGCGCGAGAACTTCGCGGCCAACCGCGACGTGAATGACATGGCGGCGATCGAAGAGATGATCAAGAGCATCGACGACGCCGAGGGCATGCTGCTACATCACATCGTGCAGGGGAAGGCCAAGGAATCTGTGGTCGCCGACCAACCGCCCCGCTTCGAGGTGAAACTCACGGACCCACAGCGCCAGGCCATGCGCAAGGACGAGGAGATTACGCCCATCACGCCCAAATCGGCCGACGAGCCGATCGTGATCAGCTCGGGCAACGCCTGCCAGCGACCCAGCTGAATTGTGTAAGGAGCTGTCACGGTGTGGGATTTATGGCACATGCAGCCTACCACTTTGAAGAGCGTTCGCCACTGGAACTCCATTTTTAAATATAGAAAACGCATTTTCATTCCCATGGACTCGTTATGATGTAGAGGAACACATACACTAATGCTACAGCAGGGGCTTCCATGCCTTTCAGCTTGGCCGCATGCGAGAAGAGTTCAGCTCAGTTCTTCGCTCTATTCGGCCTTGATACGCATCTGGTTGGCCTTGTATGCGTCGTATAGATACTTGCCGTTGAGCATATCAACAAGCGTGCGGAACGTGGACTTGGTGACGCGCTTGCCATTCTTTTCGTCGTCTCCCTCGTACTCCTCGGCGATGATGGACATCTCCTGCTCGGACAGCGCCTGCGTGAGGCCGATGAGCGCCACGAGCAGCGACAGCAGCAGTAGAACGTAGCGGAGCGGGCACATGACGACAGAAGACGGAGTGCGGCTGAGTGGTCCTGTTGACGAGTGATCCTCCTGTAGCAGCGCCCCGATGACGTCGAGATGCGCTGGGACTGGACGATGGCACGAGCCTTTTCGCTGGAACCGCCTGGCTGAACCGAATACCTGTGTTTAGATTTTTTATCCTGCGATTTAGAATGATTTAGGTTATGTAAATATACACTTGTTTCCAAGGGTAAGATTGGCTAATCAGGTTTGTGTACTGTACTGCATTAAATTACTGGAAACAAAAATCTCCATAATCGAATATTTAGACTAAAGAGGATCTGAGCACAATTGTTCCCATCATCTGCTGACCACGAACACAGGTGGCGATCGTTGACAATGCTGTAAAGGCCAGGAATACCTCTCTCTAAGGAACACGCTGACCACACGAAATAGTCCAACCGACATCCACATGCGTCGTCACCCACTCTTCTACGTCTCTAAGTTTCCCTGCGCAAACGCATGTGCTCGATCGGAAGATACTATAACTCTCGACTCGAGAGTAATCGTGCGCAATCTATCGATGGATTCTCGGGTTGGATGTCTCTGACTCCCAGTATTTCTGGCTTCGTAGCCTTTGAGGCCGGATGGGAAGATATACAAAGCACGAGAATGGACTGACCTCTATCCAAGAGACATTTAACACACCGAGGAAGCTACTAGCTACTAGAACTACTAGTGGTTGAAGCTGCTGGGGTTGGACCTAATTCAGGAACTGCTGGGGCATCGTGAACACCAAAACCCTCGCGACTCTGAGCAGACAGCGCTGCAGTAAGGCACACAAGAGATCCGAATCAGATTGGCTGCAACGGGCAACATGGGCAAAGAACACGTACATTTCAGCACGCGGATGAGATCGTTGGATCGCTCCAGATAATACATGGCCTGCGTTGCAGCAAAGCATCAGTCACGTGGCATGACCGCCAGTCGCCACTAAATCCATCCATTACGTACCTCTGTCTTGTTCGCTCCCACGTGGCAAGTAAACACGTTAGCTGTAGGAGAAAGCACTGAGAGCTCAGCATCTGCCTCAGCCCAACCAGTCACATCACTGCTGGATGCCGAGCCAACCACAGCCTTGGCTGCCTCTTGGTGCTCGCGGAAGAACGTGAAAAGATCTTCGTCTTCCAAGCCATTGCCTGCGCAAAATACAAAATCCACTTGCTGCGATTTGGCTTCATTACCACTCGCTTTGATTTCGTTTCGAATAGGCGAGGAGGCTGCTGACAACGGCTGCAGAAACTGCTTGAACATGTCTTCCAGAATTACCGTCTTGGTGATGCCTTGCAGACGCACTTCCACTCGATTCGTTCCCTGCATCACTTCCAGCGGGAGATCGCAGAGCACGTCTTCCAGGTTCACCTGCATATCACGGGCCTGCATGGGGCCAAAGATCGGATCAGTGTCGCCGTAATGCCACGTCAATGAGCTCTCCTTCGCTTCGATATAACTTCCAGGCGTTCGCTCTTTGAAATACTGCATGATCGGCCGCACCACTTTCTTCCAGGAAGGATCCGTGTCTTCTGCCATCATCTGCCACTCGGTTGCATGCGGAAGTCGGTAGTAGTAGCCTGATTCCGAAACTAGGCCAATGCGTTTATCATTCAGCCAGCTGCTCATGACGCCGCGATCATGAGCACTGACCAGCAAGATGGTGTTCTTCTTGTCTGCAGCGAGGCTCTCAATGATTCGTTTCACAAAAGGCTTCGGAGGAGCCAATGTGGACAGTTGATGCGCTTCTTCCAACAACGTGCTTTCGTAGTCCAACACAATAATCCGCTTCCTGCTTCGACTATAGGCGCTGATCACATCCATCACAGGCAATTTCACCAGCTTTCTACTCGTGGACGGTTGCGATACGGTGTACTCCAAATCCGAAAGGAAGCTCTTGCCCCAAAAGCTGGCAGTATGTGTTTTCACGTATCGATACAGCTTGCTCTGACGGTACTCACGCTCCATTAACGGCAGGTTTAGCGCGTATTCCAAGGCCGAAGCCATATCACTTGTATTCCACGGGTTCACTCGAATCGCGCCCGAGAGCGACTGCGCACTCCCAGCAAACTCACTCAGAATCAGAACGCCAGGTCCTTCTCTCCGCAGATCGCAAGGACGACTCTGGCACATGACGTATTCGTGGCTGACTAGATTCATGCCGTCGCGAATGGAAGTGACCAAGCATACATCGGCAATGTTGTATAGCGCCACGAGTTCATGCGGAGACACGGGCCGATGGATGTAATGCACTGGCGAGTGCTGCAAAGTGCCAAATCGACCATTAATGCGTCCCACCATTTCATTCACACTGGCTGCCAAATGCTGGTATTCCTGTACACCTGTTCGTGATGGCACTCCGATCTGAATCAGGATCACGTTCTCGCGACGCTCAGGAAACATCGACAGGAATCGTTCCATAGCCAGCATCTTGTGTGGAATACCCTTAATATAATCCATTCGGTCGACGCCAATGATGATCTTGCAACCTTCAAACTTGGCACTCAGCTCCTTGATCCGATTCTGCGTGGTTTCAGACGCAAGAATATCTTCGAAATGATCTGGATCAATACCAATCGGAAACACACCGACACCTGTGAATTGATCCTCCCACTCAATGCCCTTAGGCGATGAAGAAGCGCCTGGGATCCGTGCGCAGGCCGAGAGAAAATGGCGAGCGTAGTCGTACGTATGAAATCCAAGAAGATCTGCGCCGAGTAAACCTTCCAGAATCTGTTTCCCGACCGGCAGCATGCGATACATCTCGGCCGATGGGAATGGAGTGTGTAGAAACCAACCGATCTTGCACTTCGGATGGCGTTTGCGCAAGAGCGATGGCAGCATCATGAGATGGTAGTCATGAACCCAGACATAATCGCCTTCGCGGTAGACTTGGTTCACAGCTTGTGCAAAGCGCTTGTTGGCCAGCTTGTACGCGTCCCAGAGCCGAAAGTCAAATTTCTTCTCGCTGCCTGCACGGAAGAGAGGCAGCGGCACATAATGGAAGGTCGGCCACAGAATATCATTGCTGAAGTCGTTGTAGTAACGCGACGCAATCTCCTTCGACAGAAACACAGGGACGCAGTTAAACTCCTGCGCCAGCTTCTCGCGAATCTTGTTCTGTTCTTCGTGCGCGATCTCTTGGCCGAGCCAGCCGATCCAGATAAACGGCACTTGGTCGCGAATGCCATTGAGAGCAGTGACCAGACCGCCTGAGCTCATGGTGAAGCTCCATTCGCCTGTTGTTTCGTTGCGCTGGAACGAGATCGGCAATCGATTCGAGACCATGATCAAGCGATGGCGCGAGTCCACCATGGGTGGCACGATCTCTTCCGGTGGCTTCTCCGTCTGGATCTGTACCATTGAAAGCTGCCGCTGCAGCTCCTGGATGTTCACCAGCAGCTCTTGCTCGCGCGCATTCATCTCCAGCGAGTCATCATCTTCAAAGCCAATGCTGGCTGCGCGGTTGGATCGCACGGAGCGTGGCGAGATCATCAAGCGCTTGGCCGCCTGTCGTCGTCGCGACCGTTCTGCCTCCTGATCTGATTCGTCTTCTTCTTCGTCGTCGTCGTTGTCATCTTCGTCGTCCTCATCGTCGTCGTCCTTGTACTCGGTCGCACTGTCGCCATCAGAGCGAGGACGCTGTGGCGCGTCTGTTGCCCCTGCGCTGGTGCAGTACTCGTCCTCGAGTGACAGCGACTGCGACCTTTGGTGACTCAACGTCTGCTTCATGCTTGTCCCAATTGGCTTGCGAAGACCGGAGCAAGATGGAGAATGCCGACAACGACGCTACTGGTCGCATGCGCCAACTGCCACTTGCTGTTGATCCTTTCGCCCCAAGCGGCTAAAGGTTTGGTACCACTTAAATGGGTACCATATCCATTCTCTTCCCCTGTACATTGTGATAGATCGTCTTTCGCGGGGAAGAGAAGAACACTGGTGTACCACTGGTGGGTACACTGTACCCCGCGACATGCCAAAGCTTGAGAAGCAGGCGGAAGGACCTGGATGCACCCGCCGCCGCACGTCGCGCTGCAGGCCCGCTCGTCCATGGCCTCACCCTTCGCCGCATCTCCAGCCCATCGACGTCGGCAGCGCCACGCCAGCGAAGGAGCCGTCACGGCGCCGCTGCCCGCGCAGTCGCCTCACAAAGGCGTGACCTGGGTGCCCGACAGTCTGGCCGAGAAGTGCTACAGCTGCCAGGCCTACTTCACGCTTGTTCTGCGCCGCCATCACTGCCGTCGCTGCGGAAACGTCTTCTGCGACGAGTGCTCGTCAGCTAGGATCCCGCTCATCTCGGCCGGGTTCCACACGCCCGTGCGGGTCTGTGGTAAATGTTGCGTAGCTGCTCGCAAGGCCCATGCGCGCATGGTCGAGGAGAAGCAGCTGCAGCTGATGCATCGCCAGAATCACCACCGCAATGGAGAAAGCGCTCGGCATCTTGCTGGCCGACCACGAACTGATCGAGGCGCGTCCGTCCCATTGGAAGGCCGACATAAGCACGCGGCGGCTATGCGCGGAGGCATGATGCTGGTGCCACCGCCGATCGCGCGTAGCCGCACGCTGAATGATCTGTCCACGTCGCCCATGGACCACACGCTGTACAAGAAGTATGGCGTTTATTCGGATCATCTGGATGAAGAAGGAGAGCGCGCGGGCAATGTCGACAGCAGCGACTTCTGCGTGCGTACACTTCCTGGCGAAGTCGTGCTGGTGCATGGAGAAAACGTTCGCGCTCGCTTCATGGAGCGTATCGAGTACGTAGGCATGCTTTACGTGACCAACTACCGCCTCGTGTTCAGTCCATCGCTGGATTCTACGCCCACGAGTTGCACGGAGGATGAAGACGCAACGACCGATGACGACTCGTCGCGGTATTCGGCTAATCTGAGCATTAACTCGAAGCATCAAGTCAAGGAGGACGAGCTGCCATACGCCAGCGATATCAGCACCGAAGCTCTGAACGCCTACCAGGCCATCAATCTGCTGTCGATCGACCGAGTCAAGCGCAAGGAAATGGTCGAAACGGACAGCGGCATGATCGACATTGTGTGCAAGGACTTTCGCCACACACAGTTCTTTTTCGACGGACTTGTGTCCAACCAGACCTTCGCGCGCTTCGATCGCGCGTTCGCTCTTATCAAGCAGCATGCACTGGGCGAGCCGACGCCTGTGCCAGAGTTCGCAAAGTGCTCGCTGGAAAAGTTTGACCAGTTGCCTGATGGTTGGAAGCTGTTTAATGCAGTTGCAGAGTTTGAACGCATGGGTGTTGTGACGTCCAGTCGCTGGCGCATCAGTCGAGCCAATGAGCAGTATGGCATGTGTGAGACGTATCCGTCTCTGGTGGCGGTGCCTGTGAACGTGACGGACCACGTGCTCATGGTGGCGTCCAAGTTCCGCTCCAAGGGTCGAATTCCGGTGCTTTCGTGGCGAGACACTCAGACCGGCGCTGTGATTTGTCGAAGCAGCCAGCCGCTCGTTGGCCTGGGTCAAAACCAGTGCGACAAGGACGTGTTCCTTATCCAAGCGATCGCAGCATCCAATCCGTCTTCTACGAAGCTGGTGATCATCGACGCTCGCCCTTGGAAAAACGCCGTAGCTCAGAAGGCAGTCGGCCGGGCAGGTTATGAACTCACTGCGCACTACGAGACTCGCCATACGACTGCCGCGCTGAAATACGCAGACCTGGTCTCATCAGAGCTTCCGTCTGACTCGTCCATGACTGTTGGCGATTCGCCTTTGTCACTTTCCCAAGCGACAATCCGTGCGCCCAGTAGCAACAACTCCACTCTAGATGATGACGAGCTGGTGCAGTCACGTGTGCAAGGCAATGAGGTGATTGACGCATCGCTGGTCTTGACCGAGTGCAAGCTCATATTCATGGGGATTGAAAATATCCACGCCATGCGTAAGAGCTACAACAAGGTTCTGGATCTGATTGTGAGCAAGCAGAACAACGAAAAGTGGCAGGATCAGTTGGCGTCATCTCGTTGGCTTGAACATGTTTCCAGGATTCTTGACTCGGCCGTGGAGATCGTGCGTATCATCAAGGAGCAGAAGTCAAGTGTGCTCATTCACTGCAGTGATGGTTGGGACCGAACGACGCAACTCTCATGCCTGGCGGAGATCATGATGGACCCGTACTATCGCACGATCCACGGTTTCCAGGTGCTCATTGAAAAGGAATGGTGCAGTTTCGGCCACAAATTCCGTGATCGCACTGGCCATGGAATTGGAAACTCGTCTTCGGAGATCTCGCCAGTGTTCCTTCAGTGGATTGACTGTGTGTGGCAGATTCATACGCAATTCCCATGCGCGTTTGAGTTTAACGAGCGGTACTTGATGCTCATTCTGGATCATTTGTACTCGTGCCGCTTCGGTACCTTCCTGTACGACTCTGAGAAAGGTCGAGTAGAGGCCGAGGCTCGTCGTCGCACGGTGTCACTCTGGACTTACCTTAGCACCATCGAGCGCGTCGTCATCACGAATCCATTTTATCATCCGCACAATGCGCCCAGAAAAATTTGGAAGGCCAGCGTGACTGCGACGCGCCAGTGCTTTGAGATCCCAATGCAGCCTCGATCACCTGTGGGCTCGAAAACTTCCAACCAGAACGGTTTGATGGACATTGTGCCTCCAGTCAGCTCGCTTGCTCACTACGAAGAGAGCTTAAGTGCGACTTCGTCATCGCCTTCTATAAGTCCAAAGCAAGAAGATTCAACCACAGAGGCGGACATTGACGATTTTATTGATGCAATGCACTCGGAGCTGAGTGAAAACTCGGTAGAGACATATCCCAACCATGCCGAAGAAGACCTTCCGCTATCGAATCGATCCTCTTGCTACCACAAGATCGTGCGAGATTTGGACACTGGCTTCTCGTTCCCGCAGCCACTGGAAGCTTCGGGTCTTGCTAATCTGGGTCCTCCTCCATCTTCGTCGTCGAACCCACATCAGCCAGAGACGCCGTCTACTCCATCACGCCCAATTCCGATTCGCGTGCCTGCTCAAAGTCCTATGCCCATTCGCATTCCAGTCCATCGGCGGGAAAGTATCCCCCCTTCTCCTTCGGCTGTATCGGCCCAGCTCGACCAGTTATCGATGTCTCCATTCACGGAAGGCTTTTGGAACACGGCGTCCTTTGACACAGAGGCAGCGTCGGAATCGGACATCCTGAGTCGGAACGGCGGAGAGGAAATCACCATGGAGGACGTGATTATCCCGTGCAGCTCGACGAAGGCGTTGCATTTCTGGAGGCGCTACTACTTGCGTTGGGACCCTGCAAGTAACTACGACCGCGATGCCTCACTGGAGGTTGAAACGCTGCATCGCGACCTTCTTTCCAAGATGGAGATGCTGGAAGAGCGAGTCGCTACGCTATCGCTGCCGCGTGCGCAAGAGTCTGCACCTGCAGCTTTTCCTCGTGCCAAACCAGAGAGAGCGCACCTTCCCGGGAAGTTTTTTGTGGCTCCTATCGACACGGAAGTTATTTATTTGCCGGCTGCAAAGCCTCAATTACAATCAATCGAAAGCCAAGTCGCGCTGCTCAAGCAGCAGAAACAGCAGAGCCTGGAGCTCGCCGAAATGACGTTTGAAGACCAATTATCCTGCCTTTTCAATCAATACTAGAGCCGTGTCCTGTACCGGTCACCATCAAATGTGCTCGCGTGCTTGCTCGTAATCCTATAAAATGATGCGATGTTCAATATTGGTGAAGAACGAACTTTCTTGCTTCCTTCCATGGCCACCATGCTCTGATTGATGGCTGCATTGATTCGCATCAACGCATTTATCTCCTTCGAGCTGCATTTTCCAATCGCCATGGCGACTGACATTCGGCACTTGAGCGAACAGGGCCGTAGTGGTCTCAAGGATGAGCTGCTTGGTGATGGCCATGAGAACTATGACCCTACGTCTGACGAAGATTCGTCCTTCAATTCGACTCGACGGAGTGGCATTGGTAGTCATGGGGATGGTGGTACTTGCACTTCGATTGCAGATAGATTGTGCGTACTTTGGAATCGACATCGAGCGGATATTCCATGGCTGCTGCTGTATGGCTGCATCAGTGTTGCCGCGGTTGTATTCCGTTTGTTGGCGTATCCGAAAGACCCAGCGGCTTCCTATTGGCCAGGGATTGCCAAGGGGAGTGCCGAGGCTGTGTTGATCAACACCGCACTCACGATCCTTGCTGTTTGTCATCGTTTATTCCATCGACTGCGGCGGTTTGCTGACAGAGCCTCGGTTGAATGCTTGGTTTCCATCCAATCGCCCATTGAGAAGCACGTGGCCTTTCACAAGATCACAGGCTGCGTCGTTCTCGTGGCTTCACTTGTGCACTCAGTGGCTTGGCTTTGCATCATCCTTAAGATCCGACATTGCAAAGAGACCAACTGGCGAGCGTCGAGATATCACCACTTGAGCTTCCTTCGAGATCAGGCTTGGCAAGGGTTACTGGCCAGACTTCCCATTTGGACTGGCGTGGCGATGCTTCTGTGTGCGATTGTGGCCGCTGTATCCTGCTTGCCTTGCGTTAGGAAGCGGTGGTACAATGTGTTTGCGATGTTGCATGTGTTGTTCTTGCCGTTCACTCTCATGCTTCTGGTACGTGCGCTTGGCTTTTGCTGGTCTTTCGGCCAACCTGCTTACCGTTTCTCGTGTGCTGTAGTTCCACGGAGCCGACTGCTGGCTCAGTCAGCTGCAAGCTCCGTACTGGATCCTGCCTCCTTTACTCTGGTACGCGAACGAGCGACGCCAATGTCTTCCTTTGGCGTCTTCGAAATCCCAAATCATGGAATACCAAACTCATCTCGATACTATCGCGCTACACCTCTCGATCCCTCACGCGCTCGTTCCTGCCGTCAGACCAGGGATGTTCGTTTTTCTCAACGTTCCAGCCATCTCTCGACTCGAGTGGCATCCTTTCAGCCTTACGTCGGCATCGGAAGACGAATTCCTACACGTCCACATCCGTTGTGTTGGCGATTGGACAAGTCGCTTAGCAATGCTCCTCAAGCAGCATCCAGATCCACAAGAGCTTAAAATCTATGTGGTCGGCGCCTTTGGCTCCGTGACGTGGCACTATGAGCATTACGAGACACTCGTGTTCTTGTGCACAGGCATTGGCGTGACGCCGTTTCTCTCGGTCTTACGGCATCAACTCCTTCAATGGAGATCCGGTATCAAGTCTGACTCACTTGGTCATGGCAGAAAGCTGTACGTGGTGTGGTCGACGCGTGAGGCTCATCATTTCCACTGGATGCTCGTTCTGCTCAGCGAATTCCAAGACGTGCTCACCCATCCGGCCTACGCGTCTGCTGTGGAATGCCACTTGCATCTCACGTCGCACGCTGCGTTCCCAGTTGACTTTGGCCTCGAGATCGTTCCTCCAAGCGTTCAACTGCATTGCGGCCGGCCGCAATACGCCGAGTTTCTAGCGTCAGTCGCTTGCGATGGACAAATGGAGACAAAGCAACCGATCGCAGTGTTCATATGCGCCAGCAGACCACTCACGAAGGCGATCAAGCAGCATGTCGCAACGCTCAGTATCCGTCTTAACGAGTTCCACGTCTTTGCAGAGACCTTCTGAGCAACTTCAAGCTGTCCCGTGTGACTTGTGCAGACTGTCCCTAACTTCTCAACAGTACTAATCACGAAATAAAGATTCCAAAGATTCAAACCAGTATGAGCAGCTCTGTGGATCAGCCGCCGTCCTTTTGGACGTGGAGACGGAGGTCATGGCTATTCCTGAGGTCTTGAGCAAGGCGCCGGACATGACCGGCAAGGACGTGCTGGAGCTGGCGGCCGGCATTGGACGCTACACCGGAATCATCGCGCAGAAGGCCAACACTGTCACGGCCGTGGAGTTCATCGAGGAGTTCCACGCCGCCAACAAGGCCACGAACGGCCACCTGGACTCG